>LQRL01037128.1:0-12838 GCA_001703475.1 Hydroides elegans
ATGCTTTCCTGAGTAAGGACTTTCACTTTATGTCGTTAGACCACACATAAAGACATTCACCTGTTCTTTTAACTGCTCTTTTTACAAAAGATGATACGCTAATAGTTTGTCCATTGAGTGGTAATCCTAAGCGATACCACTCACCTTATTGATTAAGTGCACTTTTTGACAATAAACTCATAAAACAAAGGGATGATAAAACAATGGAATGAATGAAAAATGGGGTGGGTTTTCGAACTGATTTTTATTGAAGCACAATGGAATGAATGAACGATGGGGTGGGTTTTCATACGGATTCTAATTGAAGCACACAGGTTCGAAGGGATACTTTCAGGTTGACATAAATCCGCATCCATTATTGATTATCTTGATGATGTGAAAAAAATGAAAAGACGCTGAATATCCTTTGTAAGTCAGTTAATTTACACAAGAGAGCAACTATGTTACATCAGAAACAGCGATATTATACATTGGATATGAACATAATTAATTGATTGATATTTATTTAAGTGCCAAAAAAAAAACAAGTTTATTGCTGATTTTAATTATTGAAAATTTACCCTAACGACATTGATTAAAAAAATGCTTATAACAATTCTTATAGCAACGGATATTAACGAGGATGCAAATATGCTGGAAATGCACAATAGAATTTATGAGTATGTTGCGGTTGATTAGCATAATATTTTCAAAAAATTCATGATGAATGCCAAAGAATACGTTAAAAACGGATTTTAAATAAAGCATAGATTCTAACCAACCAAATACATAAAAAGATATCCTATAAAATATTGAATATAAAGCTAAATATTGATATAAAGCTGCCTAACACCTTATAACTTATCCACCATTCAATTGTAAATTAATGAACATCTCGACTTCCGGTCCCCGGTTAATTCGAACCGATTTCGCCGGTCCCGAGTAGTTCGAATTAACGAGGGGCTACTGTATCACCTAGTATAACCGAACAGAAATTATGGTTCGGTTTGCCGATATATTGTATTAGGAGAAATGAATTCTATTTATCATTATCAGTATAAATCAATATTTGTGGAACAGTTTTAACATTATCTATCAGATAAACTTCAATTTGTAATCTCAATTTTAAATTTATTATCCTAAGGGAGATTATATACATACATATGTAATTCGTGAATAAGAAGTTACGTAGTCGTAGCTTAGGTTGGGGTATAATGACATGGTCTAGAATAGTTGTCGTATGTTCGGGAAGCAAAATACAGTTCCCAACCAGACCTTATTTTAGAAATATTTATTTTTATTTCAATGTCCCAAAAAACAATATTCTCTTCTACCTGTCCAGGGGCCACTGCACCAAGCGAACACATTTGCAAGTCGGGAGCTGGGTCCTTAGCTTGGCGTGTCCCCTTTAATATGTTTTATCCTAAATAGAAAATCAAAACATATTTTGATTTAAATTTGTAATGATATCTCATCAAATGTGAATATATTTGAACTGGTATATAATAGAAGCTATTGAAGATTGAGCAAATACGATTTCTAATAGATGCCATTCTCACTTCATGTAGATTGTTCAAATAAAATGAAACTTTAATAGCCGTTGTTGTTGTTTTTTTTTTGGCCCCATGAAACGAGGGGATAAAGGGTTAATATTACCAGTCAGTTGGTTTGGCCGTTTATCCGTCTGTCCCGATTTGTTACTGGGTTGTTTATGCACGCGAATTTACTGTAAAGAACAAATGTTGGAACTCTATAAACTGGTGTATACATAACAACCACATATTGAAATAAACCTCGTAAAGAGTTCATTATCCCCCGTGAAAACGAGGGGATATAGGATTGAGCTTTTCCGTCTTTGCGTCTGTCCGTCTGTCCCGTTTGATGTGGGATACTTTGTGCACGCAAGTTTGGTATGAAGGAGTTCGGCTAGGGGTTTCAAATTTTATACACGTATAAACCAAGGTCTGAAGTCGTGCTTCTTCAAGGTTTTATTTCGATCGGCTGAAAATTGTTGATTCTGGTGCACTTAAAAAATTGTCGATTTAAAACTATTTTTCAGATGCCAAGCACTTTGTGCAGGCGAGTTTGGTCTGAAGCAATTGAGCTAGAGCTATCTAATGTTATACACGTATAAACCAAGGTCTGAAGTCGTGCCTCGTCAAAGTTTTATCTGATTCTGTTGAAAATTGTCGATTCTGGAGCACTTTAAAAATTGTCTATTTTAAACTTTTTTTCAGATGCCAAGCACTTTGTGCAGGCGAGTTTGGTCTGAAGCAATTGAGCTAGAGCTTTCAAATGTTATACACGTATAAACCAAGGTCTGAAGCCGTGCCTCGTCTAGGTTTTATCTGGATCGGTTGAAAATTGTCGATTCTGGAACACTTAAAAAATTGTCGATTTAAACATTTTTATCCGATGTTAAGTACTTTGTGCACGCGAGTTTGTATGAAGGAATTGAGCGAGAGATTTTAGATTTAATACACATATAAACAAAGGTCTGAAGTCGTGCCTCGTCATGGTGTCATCTCGATCGGTTGAAAATTGTCGATTTTGGAGCACTTTAAAACGTAGCGAAAAGTTTATATTCAGATGAGGAAATGTGGGTGATGATATAAGATATTATCGTTTAAGTACGTGGTATGTGCTTATATAAGCAAACATGCTTATAGAAGCAAATTATTTTTTAGATAAGTGAAATGATATTTTTTCTCCACTTTTCTTGTCAGCTGCCCTCCAAAAACATTTTGCGTGTGATTTTATAAGCAATCCTGCTTATATAAGCATATTTGTTAGCAATCATGCTTATATCAGCATATTGATCAGCAAATTAATAGAGATGATGTGTTAACACCTTTCTGGGGAGCCTGGTGTATTTGGAATTGGCTTACAAAAGTAATCGTGCTTATATAAGCATATTTGCTATGTAAGTTAAATGATATATGTTTGTTTCACTGGCCTTGTCAGCTGCGTCTCAAAAGTATCTGGAATGTGCTTATAGAAGCATAATTTAATGTAATAAAATTATCTGTTTGCTTCACTGGCCGTGTCAGTTGCCTCTCAAAAGCATGTTGGATGTGCTATATGAGCTCGTGCTTATAAAAGCATATTTTCTTTAATTTATAAATTGAGGGTACTTTTGCCAACTGGTCTCGTCAGTTCAAGAGATGTCTTCAGAAAGAAGGGAGTGATGATGCAGGATGTTGCATTGTTTTTCTTTCATCACATGATCTTGTTTATTTGCAAAATAAATCGTTATGTCCATGGTTAATTTTAGTTAAAACAGACCATCCTGCATATACGAATTGTTGACGTTCACGGGGGATCAAAGGTCACTGACCTTCTAGTGTTGATCAATCAAGATAGTTAGCTATACAATATACAGTTATTTTGGGTATTTCGTCCGAACCATGCCCTAATTAGTTTACAATTTTAACACAAATATCATTTTTCTTACGGTTGTCGAGTCGTCACCTATTTTAATGCAAGAAGTTCATTTTTTTACGCATAGGCCTTTTCATCAAATATTCGAACAGAATCAGGTCAGTTGAGTTGGGTCTTGGTTGTACGTTTTATAGTAAGTTTTTTACCATGTGACACCCTGATTCATTCTTACTTTTGTCATTTAACCATTCAATTGAGTAATATCAGCTGAATCTATAATATACATGGTCGGAAAATAATCTGGAATCCGGAACACATAAAAAACATATTACATATTCATTCATTTTTAAATGGTGATGCATCATTTTAAGTGAACTTTCCCCATTTATTCATAACAAAATAATGATACTAAAACAGAAGGTATTGATTTCTGAGAGTTGAAAACCCATAAGTCCGCTGTAAAGAGCACAATGTGAAAACGGACCTTTAGATGATAGCACATACGAATGCGATAGTATTTGCTTTATAAAATGTGGAATGCCCGTGATCGTATTGAAGTGTCTAATGAATTTGAACAATATTGCATGTGCACCTCCCTTTGTTTCATGGGTTATATTTCGATTAAAACATGGAAAAACTACATTTTATATTATGATAATCACAAAGGATCAATCTTTTGTTTTCTTTTTTTTCTTGTTATTCACTCAATACATATATCATCAATACATTGCAATATCAATTTATGACTCTCCACTTATAAAATGTGAAACAAATGTTAGGTACATTGCAATATCAATCTTATAATCTTCACGATTTTTACCTGAAAGAGAAGAGTGTTGTTGTTGTTTTTTTTTGCTGCTGCTATTCAAAGATCTGTATTCACATATTATTATTCAAACATCATACGCACACGACACTGTTTCTGTGGCTTTACAAAAAATGCTTTATTACATTATAACCGTTCAATCAGTATTCCAAACTCTCTGAATTTTTTTTTGGTATTCACATTAAAAAAACTACGATCTATTTCTATATTTTTTCTTAATATTCTTAGAAATTGTGAAAAATAAACATTTTCTTTTTTTTATATGACATCTATGTATATATATTCTGGCTTGGAGTAGCGTGTAATCGGTAACAAAATATACATGTTTAGGTACATCTGCTTTTAAACAACCAAATAATTTCATGCGATTATTCATTACTATGCTTTCCACCAGGTTCTTTTGTACCCTTTATCAAACATATTCCAAAATGGTATGACATTTTAACAATAACAAAATATATGCATAATGTCCTTGTTTTCATTACACATCATACATTTTGAAATAACAGATTCATCAAACTTCGAGACAATCACATCAGATGCATAGTTTTTATGCATAATTTTAAGATTAAGAATTTTATTTGTAACAATTTTAGTTAGGTATTTTGTTTTTGTAAATATTTCCTTCCATTGATTATTTGGTAATACAATATTGTCTTTGCTCCACCGTTCTATACAACTAGGAGTGATTAACTTTGACTTTACTAAGCACCAGTATATTTGTTTTGATTCTATATCTGTAATTTTCTTGTCATATGATGTCATTTTCATTTTGAGTACATAGCAATGCTTGAAGTTTGTTTTTGGGTGTTGGTGTTTCATTGTTTTCCATGATTTCGGTATAGCCGAAAGCATACTGTTTAAAATCATAATATAGGTTTGTAGTTTGAAACTTTGTTTAAGTGATATTGCATCCATTAGGACACCATTATTGTTTAATAAATCATTTAATGTATTTATAATTTTGTTGGACATTTCCATATTACTGAATGATTAACCGTCAATTTTGATGTATTTGTTATACCATAAATATTGACTAATTATATCTTCTATGAGCTTTGGTTCACGTTGAGCATTATATCAATAATCTAATATATGATACATAATCTAATAATATAATACATAACGTTAATTTGTTTTTGGACCATTTAGTAAGCAGTGCTAAAAATTCGTCTAATTTCTCCCTTAGATTCACATTGTTTATTGTTTCTACATCGTTGAAATATCTTATTCCGAGTGATTTTATATTTTCAGTGGCCCACTTTAGATCATATGGCTTTATACTTGTTTAAATTTTCGTGATTTTACCTATTTGTAGGATTTCCTTTAGCTATGTTAACCTTCAAGCCAGATACAAAATAGAAAAGCATAATAACATTTAAAGCATTTCGTAAAGAAAGAATATCGTTGAGAAATAAGGTTGTGTCATCAGCTAGAACTCCAATTTTTGTTTATGTCCCATTTATCGTTATTCCTTTCACGCCTTTATTATTACGTATAGCTATTGCTATAATTTTAACTCCAATGATGAATAATAATGAAGAGAGAGGGTCCCCTTGTCTAACTCCGTTTCTTACTGGAAAAAAATACTGGTATATCCGTTTTTGATTGTACAACTTTCAATATTGTTATATATTACTCGTATCCAGCGTCTTATATTATCGCCTAAATTGAAACTTTCAAGGCATCGATCAATAAAGTTCCAGTTTAATTTATCAAAAGCCTTTTCGAAGTCAATAAATGCTAGAAGAGCCTCTTTGTTCTCTCGATTCAAATAGTCTATGCTGTCTATAATTGCTCGTATATTTGTGGCAATGATGTTTTTAAGAAGCCGTTTTGATCATTATGGATTATCGAGGGCAACACCTTTTGGAGCCGTTGTGCAAGACAGTGCGTCAAAATGTTAGTGTCAACATTTAACAGGCTTATTGGTCTCCAGTTTTTCAATAATGATGAATCCTTGTCTTTTTTTGGCAGAGGTCTTATCACTCCCCGTCTTTGTTCGACGCTTAGATAACCTTTTTGAAAGCGGAAATTGTAAGATTCTATTAAACAATCCTTTATATGATTCCAGAAGAAAGCATAGAACTCCTTTGTCAACCCGTCAGTGCCAGGCGTTTTATTACAATTCATTGTAGCTATAGATTTTTTAATTCATGCTCGTTCACTGGTCGATTAAGCAGTTCTTTCGAGTTATCATCAATTTGTGGTATTTCATCGGGTTTAAAAAAATCTTCATAGAAATCATCTGAGACTTTATCATCCTTATCGTATAGTGATTTGTAGAAATTGACAGTAGCTTGTTGTATCTCTTTAGGCTTAGTTATTGGTCTCCCGTCGCTGTCCATCAGTCTTTTTATATTTTTGTTGTCATAGTTTTTCTTTTCTAGGCTAAAAATATAGCAGAGTTCTTTTGATCATTCTCTAGGAAAAATGCTTTGCTCCTTACATATCGTCCATATGCTTCAATTTTCTCTAAGTGCTCGAGCTTTTTTCGAGTCATGTTTAGCCTATCAGCAAGTTGTTCGGCTTCATTCCCATCATTCTGGTCATCTATTTGTTGTTCGATTGTTATTAATTTGTTATAGAGTTCGTTTTGTTTCATTCTTCGTATACGTGCTTGCGAAAATTCTCTTAATTTGTACTTGACAAATTCCCATTTTTTATGAGCGTTCATTGTATGATATTCACGTTTGAGAGTTTGGATAAGTTCTATAACTTTATCTGTGTATTCCTGGTTCGTTAGGAGATTGGAGTTGAATTTCCATAGTCCTGGTCCTCTTTTTTCCTCATTACTAATTACATTAATTTACATAGTTATCGCGCTATGGTCTGTTCTAAAACCAGGGAGTATATCGACATTCAATAGTTTATGATACAAGTTTGCAGATGCAATCCAATAGTCTAGCCTAGATTGTATCAGTTGTGGGTTCTGCCTTCGCCATGTAAATCGTTTACTACTTTCGTTTGCCAATCTCCAGAAGTCACTCAACCTTAGTTCATCAATAACGTGTTTTAATTTTGTTACTCCTTTATATATTTTGTTTGTCGGTGGCTTTCTGTCCATTTGTCCATTTAGGATAACATTTAGATCTCCTCCTATAATAATTTGACGGTCTTCTTTTATGTTTAGTTTTTGATAAATATAGTTCCAGAATTCTGTTTGATTATTTTGATCTTCTAGATTTGGTGCGTATACATTAAGTAAAGTGTATGCTGTTTCATTGATATCTAAGTACGTGATAATATATCTTCCTGATTTGTCACTTTCTATGTAATGTATTTATTTAAAGAAATTTCTTTGATTATCATGATAACTCCTCTACTTGCCCTCGTTTCATGACTAAAGCTAGTTTTGTAGGGTTTGAAATGTGTTTTATGTGAATATTCCATATTTGTTTCATCTTTTTGACAGGAGTGTGTTTCTTGTTGCATGATGATATCAAAAGGGCCTTTGACATGATGGGCTAGCCAGTGCATCAATTCATTCCGTTTGTCTTTGTTTGCCAAGCCCCGGCAATTTAGTGAAATTAGTCTACATGTCATTTATGATATTGAGTTTCTTTGTTTACTGTATGTCATATCTATTTTGTTTTGTCTTTGTCTCAGTTTTAGTACAGCGGTGTTGCAGTGCGTGTCCGTTATATTTTTATATTCAAAAGCAGCATTTTTTTAAAACAAATAAAAAAGAAAAAAAATAAGTCCAGAATTTATTGTCATTATTCTCTGGAATAAAAAAGTGGTAATATGAACATGTTCGCTTAAATGTTACATAAATAGATATTGAACAGTGCTAGGGAAATTGTATGATAAAGGATCAATCTTTGTATTTATCAAAACACAAATAGGTCTTCATTTCGAAGAAAATACATATTGAGCCATAACAACTGATGATTTCAAATTAATTTCCTGTAGTTATTGAGCAATTAGCCCCCAAAAAATATAACCATCAAAATCGGGTGTATCTTATATTCGGACAGCGTGTATCAAATATTCTGACGTGTAGCAAAATATTACCTTCATACAAGTATTACTGTAAAAAAATACTATTTGATATTGTTTTTTTTTTACTTTTACCAAGGATTTAAATACGTTTTAAGGTTTTTTGGACCAGCATCAACTTTCAAATATTGGTGGAGCTTGGAATCTTTGTATTCCTCCTGGCCATTTGCCTTTCAACAAGTCATAATGTTGTTGTTGATTGGTTAGGCATTTTACATTCTTTGATTCGAATTAATGCTGTTTGAAAATTATAATCTGTGATATTTTTTACAATGAAATATGGAGCAAATAATGACCCTCTCCCCTGCATTGGGTCATGACAATATTAGAATCTATGCAACAGGGGCAAATTAACACTTTACTGGAAGTATGAATGTTGTTTATCAATATCAAATATCGGTTACAAATTTCAAGGACTATAGCTGTCTCCTGCCAAATTTTTATTAGGGATACTTGAAAATAAACGCATCACGCTATGTGATAAAAATACGTCCACTTTATCCGTGATGATGGTTTCTCAGTCATGGCCTCGGTGAGCTCTCTGGTGGGATGATAGCCTGATGCGCGAAGGGCATTCTTTTCCGCACTCGTCGCCGCGGAACGTATGGATGTTTGTTGAGAATTCACGGTATTTCCTCGCTGCTCTTCTCTGTATGGCAGACTAGACTCTATGTGACGTTCTTTGACTTGCATGCTGTGTGGCATTGTGCCCTAAACTGTATACGGTTTGACGCATAGGTCTTCCATGTGGTAGATTTAACCCGCATTCTTTAAGATTGACCTTTAAGGTGTCTTTATAGTGTAAGCGTGGTCGTCCTTTTCCTCTTTTACCACATTTTAGCTGCCCATATAGCATCACATTTGATATACGGGAGACATCCATACCACATGCCTTGCCCAGCTATTTGGACCTTAATTGACCAGAAGTACATGTACGCTAGGGATTCCACATCTTCGTAAAACTTCTGTATTAGGTATATGGCCCTGCAAGCTGATGTTAATAATTCTTCGCAGGCAACTCATGTAGATTGATTCTATTAGGCACACGTGCTTGGTATACGTTGTCCCCGTTTCACACCCGTACAATAAGGCCAAGAACAGAACAAAACCCTATATACGCTTATCTTTGTAGTTTGCATTATGTAGTTGCTCTTCCATAGATGCTTGGTTAATTGCCCAAAGGCGACATCGGTTTTTTTCTTTATCTATTTAGTAGCAGGTGAATTTGAAATCATAGTACTTTCTCCTAACCAAGTGAGTTGGCAGGGTGATACCCCATGCGTCAGGAGGACAATTTCTGCCAGTATCGACATGTCCTTTGCCATAGGATCCATGCTTGGGTAAGGCGCTTCTCTCTGACGCATGAGAAGCGGTGCATCATGGTCCTAGATTGGCAACAGTTGGTGAGCAAAGGGCGTGCCTTAACGCCGGTGGGCCGTAAGAACACACCTAGTGGCAGCTGTTAATCCGCCTCGCCATAGCGGCGTCCGTCGTAACCAGGGTGCACTACGTGAAGGTGGAGATGGCTTGTGGCGCAACAGGGAGTGTTTTCCAGTCTTGTGCGTTGCCATGCTCCATGATCGTTGATGTGCTACTAGGATGGACAGCGCTCTTAGGCAGCTGTCGACGTGCAAGCGAGAACTGCAAGCGGAATACTATAGCTAAGCTATAACCAGCTTCGCTACCAGCGTATCTACGAAGCAGGTCGCATTACACCCCAATATATATCTGTACTTTACTTGTATCATACTCATCAGGACAAGTTTCATATTTTTATTCCAAATTTTGAAACAGGTGAGAAGTAAGTGGCGTTTTGAAGACATTTATTCTGGATTTCTACAAATATAATGATCCAATTTATATGTTCAGATAATTACCTATTAAACATACATAAATGTTCAATATTTGCATGGCCAAATGCGGGACTGGGAAGGTCTTGAAACATTATTTGAGGGTATTTAATGACAACAATAACATAAATTCAATTTTCCAACGACGATGATATGAATTATTTAATATTACACGACTCAATAAAAGCCTCATGGTTGAAATAAAAAAAGGCACAAGTAATGCCAAGATTCAAGGCCTTACCAATGTATGTCATATGATGCATATCCAAAATGCATTAAAACTAAGTCATTTATAGAAGTAAAATAAATCGATGCACCCATTTTTTATGGTAATAATTTTTGGGTGTCATTTGCTCAATAACCATGTTTCATATTCAGCTGATATTGAATTGTTGAATGGTTGAATGGCAAATTCAAGAATCAATCTGGGTGTCATTTTAAAAACAAAACATTACCTTAAAACTCATAACCATGACCCAACTCAACACTGACCTGATTTCGTCCCAATATTGTATGTTAAAATCAATAACTTATATTCAGTGCTTATCATTTCGTGTCGAGCTTTCAGTTTGGTCGACAAAATAATGTATAAACATGCAATGATTTGAACACAATCAAAGTTACGTTTTTTATGCAATGAGTGGTTACATCAATACAAATTAGTTTAATGAATTTACATCCATTTGGATGTGTACCTAGTGGAATCTATAGTAATCAAAAGCATTGTTATTCCTATGTTTACGCCGAAGTTCTCCTAAATACTATCGAAGTGTACTAAAAGAGGTTCAAAAAGAAAGCACCCTCTAGTTTTATTTTACCTATGGACAAAATTAGGTCATAAATTCATATCATTATATATACTTGAAGTCAATCATCTGTTCTATCTATGTGAGGAGTTAAGGAAATTAGGACGAAAAATTAATGAATATCACATTAATAAAACAACAGTGGGTTCACTTTCACAAATAACATGTTATAAGACAATTACAAGCCATCATAATCAATATGCCAAAAAGTTTGTCTCATTTCTTGTTTCGAAAACAGATAAATAATGTTAAAAAATGTGTTCCTCAAAGCAGGAAAGTATATACTCACAATTTGTAAGCCAGTTGGGATTTGAATGGGAACAGTTGAGTAATAGCTCGTGAAAAAAACTTTAGCAGTTTGATCAAATACTCTTTAATTGATCTCGTGTAAAGAATAAATGTCCATAGCCGGACAAGTATGGTAATAAACCTATAGTCATGTTGTATATATACCATTTTTATAAACAATCAAAAAATCCAGAATCTCGTATCAAATCTGAATGCTTTGTTTGTGTTCGTGTTACAATCACAGCATTGACAAGTAGTTTATATTATCATCAAAAATATGTGCTACGCAATTTCATTGTGACTTAAAAAATACTAATACGGTTATTTTGGCTTTATCGGGAAAATATTATGGTGGTCTGAATTTTCATTTTCATATATCAACAATTGTACTGAAATATGAATGAATTACGCCTCTCCATGGCTTGTATGGATATGCTGTGTGAGTAAAAAGCTAACAACAATGGAATATTAGATTTTAGTTACACAAAAATTCAGGGTAAACTTAAAGTAAAATAAGTATTGATTCTGGTACATAAATTTAACAAACCGGAATTATGCGGCTATTGTATTATCGTAATGTCTTACTAATCATATTGATTTTTTGCTTAATCCGAAAGATCGATATTTAACTGATTTTGATGTTATTTACATCAGTGAAAAATAACGATAATCTATATTAACTTCTAATGTTTTGCAGGCAAGCTGTCCATAAAATGCATAATTTTTAACTTAATTATATTTTCCTACAGGTTCTAACTATGACAATCATTACACATATTAGCGTTTCCTATATGATGTTATATCAAAAATATCTATGATCGTATAAAAAGGAAACACTGTCTTGGCTAATAAAATCATATAACATAATCACTTGTTCATATTTACAATACTATTTAAAATTATGATAAGGAATCGGTTACTATGAACCAACAATTCATATGTCCAACGGATTGTTGATTTTGCTAGTTAGCGGTGGTTGTCTTGACATTTGACAGAATTATATCCGTTGGGTATCCATGATTATCGCTTATACTGATGAATCTATCTTAATATAATATACTATTCCTCACTTTAGAAACATCATATATGGTTGATATGAAGAAATATCATAAAATTAAATGTACAAATTGATTGCATGGTGTTTGCTTAAAATTAGAGGACTATTGCAGGCTACCGGGTAACAATCAAATGGTAATAAATAAAAACAGATTTATTTACTAATATTTTGGATGTCAATATCGATCTTACACATACCTTATAAATACATTATGAGTCTTGTTTGTAGAAAAAGCAAACTCTGTTTAAGATATATTGAAATCTTAACATATGAATGACATTATAGAATTATTCATAATATATTTTTTTATATTTGTATATTTATATTTGTTAAAGTTTGGGTAAAAAAATGCATACAAAAGTGCATTATATCAAATCATTTAATTATATACTGTGTATTTTATATTGTTTCTTTGCATCTCTAAACATCATAAAAATATTTGTTTGGTGCTTATGGCATAGTTAACAAATGTTTCAGATGTGACTTAGATGATTGCATCTGTTCGATTTAGCTCATATATTACATTTTCGGGCTGAAATGTTAAAACGACATATTACGGTAATTTGCATATGTATGACACCGTAACAACACACATACGTCACAAACAAGTGCGTTAACAGGCTGAATGAATTTCACTATAAACACGAAA
>LQRL01037131.1:0-17982 GCA_001703475.1 Hydroides elegans
AATGATCTAACTAGATCATATAGCAAGTATAATGGTCATATCGTTAATACTTCATTTGAGAATATAATTAGTAACCGGCAAGCGGTTACCCCAAATCTACTATATTCTCCTATATTTCAGGTTTACCGGTAAATCTCCTATATTTTTTTGGGTCACTAGTCGCTTGACACCCTGATAACGTTATCTAGGCAAGCAATGGATTGAAGCGAAAGAAAACAAGGAATATTATCTTTTGTTAGGTTTATTTGAAATTATATATTTTTAGTTTAAAAACAATTACAAAAACACGTTTGGTCATTCATTTGCTCATATGTACCTACAAACAAGTATCACAGACATGATTATTGAACTTATTAACTTAACGCAATGATATTATCCCGTTTTAAAACTTGGCTACGCATTTTTAACGATAGTTTTGAGGCACTAAAAGTATGATTAAGTTGAGAACATCTAATAAATATTGCAGCATTCTTTTGAAAATGTCATTGAACTTGATTTTCTTTCAATTCATAAGCGGTCATTTTGTTAAATAGCAATAAAATTAATTAATGTGTTCAATTTTAATTCCGTCATATTTTGCCAGTTTCAAAAATGTTATTTTGTTAGATGTTAATGAGGGGCATTATTTGCTCGTTTTTATTCAGCAGTTTTGCTCGATATCAATAAGTATTCTTTTAACTTCAAATTCAATGATGGCCATTTCGAGAGTGGTCATTTTGTTCAATGTTCACATGCATTAGTTCCATTATGCACCTACGGGACCCCTACACGTCATCGGCACTGTGACTGTCTATATCACTTTCACTGTCGGTTGGGCCAACATTGTGTCCTCTCGATTCCTCGATCCGGATTGGGTGGTCGTTTCTCTGGATATCAGTTTGTAATCGTTGCGTTCCGCCTATGACTAAAGATCCACGTGTAATATCATTCGGTTGTTGAGATGTGGTTTCGTTGATGCGTTCGGTTAAAAGGAACGCGCTTGTATTGGCAGATGTGTCTGAAATTGAGAGGAAACGATTTAATGTAGTCAGAGCCTTTAGTAAATGTTATTTACCTTGTTTTTGCTCAAGACAATAATACTTGGTATCAACTATACATGTATATTCGCATACATTAATATAAATAAACTCTGGTTTGTATATTTGTTTAAATGTGGAATATTCAAAAAGCAAGATGGATTCATATTTAAATTGTATATCATATTTACATACAATGTAAACAATTTTGAATTATTTATAGAATAGTTTTTGTTTGTAAAAACAATGTTTTACCTTGGCTGATACAAGAAATGTCCTCAGCTTTTTCAGTATCACAACCTGTCAAAAATCGTAATCATAAATCTTGTTAATATATTGAAGGACTATAACTTAAAGAAAGAAATCGTTTCTAATGTAATTATTGTTTAATTACAAATAAGATATTATTATTAGATATTTTTAAAAATACCCTTTGGTTTGTAACATACATGTAAATATACGTAACAAATTTATTCAATTTAGTAGACTTTAATTTCTTAAAACATAAAACAAATATTGAAGCACCTCTTCGATTTCCACGTTGCTTTCGACATTGCCATATTACAGATACAATAAAAGCGACTGCTGTAGAGGCTATTAGCAGGAAAATAATAAAGAGTAGAATAAACTCGAGGGTTTCGTAGATCTCACTTCCACTAGAATCGTGATTGTAGTCTGTAGTGGTTGATTTGTATGATGTCATGGTGGATGTAGGGGTAAGATACATCTGTTTATATTCTTCTGAAAATTGAGAAAAGAAGAAAACAATGAAGAGTAGAATAAACTCAAGGGTTTCGTAGATCTCACTTCCACTAGAATCGTGATTGTAGTCTGTAGTGGTTGATTTGTATGATGTCGTGGTGGATGTAGGGGTAAGATACATCTGTTTGTATTCTTCTGAAAATTGAGAAAAGAAGAAAACAATGAAGAGTAGAATAAACTCAAGGGTTTCGTAGATCTCACTTCCACTAGAATCGTGATTGTAGTTTGTAGTGGTTGATTTGTATGATGTCGTGGTGGATGTAGGGGTAAGATACATCTGTTTGTATTCTTCTGAAAAGAGAAAAGGAGAAAATTATGAAGAGTAGAATAAACTCGAGGGTTTCGTAGATCTCATTTGTACTCGCGTCGTGATAGTAGTTTGTGGTAGTTGGTGTGTATGGTGTAGTTGTAGATGATGGGGTTAGGTACATCTGTTTGTATTCTTCTATAAAGAAGAAGATGAATGAATATTGTTATCTGCAAAATCTAAAACCGAGAGGACCTCACACTTACACGGGCAGAGAATGTGAAAACTATTAAATTTTTGTCGGTCCGCTGGACCGACATGTCCAATATTTTGTCGGTATTCCCAATTTTTTATCGGTCCGGCATAAAATCACCTAAAATAATCGGCATTTTTTTATCGGTCAGCCGGACCGACAAGTTTAAAAATTTGTCGGTCCGACCGAATATTTGTCGGTCCCGGTGTAACGTGATATTATTGCCCCTATGATACTATTGCCGGGGGGCAATAGTACTATGGATTTTTGCCGTGATATTCTTGCCCCCTCCATGAGATTATTGCCCCCTATGTTAAATGAGTATTTCCATAACATTTGATAAGTTATGTCAAATATTTCAACTGATATGATATTACATGCATTTATGTGATAAATAAATTGTCGTTTCTTTTAAAAAATGAACATACAAAGAATATTTATATATCTTTTCAAGGCTGAAGATTGGACCGTCCATTGCTCTCTTAAAATCACTATTTTCAATTATTTTGAATGTTTTGATGTAAAGTCTAACAGGACATGACCATATCAAATGTTTTAAACATAAACAAGCGATTAACCTGTACACATTGGTGAATAAGATTTGTAAAAGACGCACATATTTGTTACTCCAGGGGCACTTAATTGCAAGTAAGTCACATTACTCATGTCAAGCGATGGCATTAGTCATTTAAATTTTAAAAAATATATAAATTCAAAATGATTTGGGATGGCCTTTATGAAACTTTTGTCTTAACTCTGTTATTAAATATAAAGAGATGATGTGGATTGTGTTAATCACTTCCTTACAGAAATGGCATTTAGATACATATTTCACAAATTATATGAAATAATTACACAGCGAAATAAAGCTATATTGACAAGTATAGTATACATTATAGTTTGATACATAATTATCGACAAAATCTTATTGTAAAATATATTTTATAACATTTTATAGGGGGGCAAGAATATCACGGAGGGGGCAAGAATCTCATGACCGCCAATCTATGATATTATTGCCGGGAGGCAATAATATCACTGATACTATTGCCGGGGGCAAGAATTTAGGGGGCAATAGTATCATGGTACACCGGACCGACGGACCGACGGTTTTCATATTCTCTGCACGGGGAAATTGAGACGAAATTTGTGGTCGTTCGTTAAATTATCAAAATGACTGTATTGAATGCGTCTCACTTTTCTTGAATTAAAAAATATAAGTTGATCTATTATATTGATTGTGGATCGAATATGGACTGTTGGAAAATAAATAAGGTAAATGGTCAATGCCACGTTGATACACAATGACGTACAAAATCTGTAATTTTCAAAATTGCATTTGTATGCTAGCTATTTTTCATCACGCGTTGACCTAAATCGAAGATAAATGTTTTCATATATATTTATATATTATATGATAATTTCAAATTATAGTGAAATATACATACCTGGACAGTGTCGTTTGCATTCCCAAATACCGGTATTCTGTAAACACCGTTTTGTGCAGTTCTCACAAATATTTACTAATAAATCACAATAAGAATTTGGTCCACATTCATTATCATCTCCACATTCTTGTGCTAAGGCTTTTGCCATTTTTTCTAAGTAAATGAGAGCAGTTATCCTCATGAAGCCTTTTCCTATCATATCCATTCTTGTTTTCTTTACAGAGTATTTATTTTCGTGAAAAACTCTAGATATTTAAGAATTTCTTGAAAGTCAAGGTGCCGCTTTCTTGATTCACAATCAAAATGCACAGCTGATGCATTGATCTTCGAAACACCCCATATATGAATACCGTCGCCGTACCGGTATTTTTATCAGTCTCTCCTTGCTAGTGCTGTGTGTGGTTATATGAGTGTTATTGTGGGTTTTTCCCACTGTACGCTATTTTGCTTGCGGTATCTTTTACGTTGAAGAAGGGACCGATGACTTTTACAACATAGTGTCACTGGCAAAACTTGAAAATAATAGGATTATTGACATCGCAATTGTAGACATCGCGCATTCTGATTAACTCTCAAATCAAAACATGCTTTATTATGTTTGTGTTTCAAACTTAGTCAGTATTTAACTAAATAAACATGCCGTCAGCAATAATTTGATTGGCCCCATAGGGGTGGCCTGATGTTGAATCTATTTTTGTGAATTTCATTCATATCACATTTGCATATTCATCATTATGTTTATGTATGTTTATGATAAAAGCACATTGCTTCATAAATTTGATGCGGTCTGCGCGCAAGTGTGATTTTGCACGTCGTGTTCGGTTGGTATGATAAGAACATTATCGCCATTGTCTGCATATAATAGATTCTACGTCCCCGATTCTACGCAAAATGTCTTTTGCCTCTAAAATGCCGAAAGTTTATGTTTTCGAATATAATACACACGTGACCTTATTGAAAACTCTACATAAGTTATAACCAGGTTGATTAATATACGGTAGTTAGAGATCTCTATTAATAGCGCATTTTGATAAGGACATGTATCTTGTATTGGCTGTCCTATGGTGATCTTACGGTAAAATATTTCAGTCATGAACGGGCGTTTATAAAACCTGAAAATAAATAAAACACGTGCTTTTTCAACAAAATTTATTTTATTTGAGAATACTTTGAATTATTGCTTGAAACAATATTGCAGCAACCCTTGTATTTAAAACATGACATACCGTTATAAAAAGCGATTACAATATGACCAATATAAAATGCTATTCTTTTTAAATATATAATACTGAATCCCAAGGAATAAGATTTTAGATTTCAGAAAAAGAAAATATTTTAAAGAAATTATCATATTTCTATTCACAGTTTTGCCATATACAATGTATGTATTCACTGGTACATATTGATAAAACGCAAATGCTGTAACAGAATAACACATCCAACGCTTTTGTTTAACACCGTTGTTAAACCTTTCGGTCTACTTGTCCCGAAATAAGGCATTGACATAAGACTGTGACTCACAAATATGTGTAAAGAAAGTTTATTATTGCATAAAGGACATAAATTATTTATCAAATGTAATCCGACGAACCGAAACATTGATTTCAAAGAAAATAGAAATAAATTTATTCAACAACAGAAATTTATATGAGAGCAGCTTTTGATTAATATAATAATAAAACATCTCTACATCAACCTCCTAATAACAATTAATATAAGATTATGAGTTTGAGTGTACAAATGTATTTTGAATGATATTATAGAAACATTCGAACTTTTCTATCTGCCATTTCCGATTAAGATACTGCACATTTACTGATATGTTGATTTCATATTTAATCCGTAACTAAAATCACATATTTTTAGTTTCCAGATCACTAAAATACTGTTGATTCTTATTAAAAAAATCATGTCAAGTTTGGGTCCATTTTCACCAAAAGAACACAAAATCCTTCCTATATAAACACTACAAATACACTAATTTGCAGGTTTCATATTTCAGCCCTCACTAGAAACCACATAAATATATGAAGTCTATTTACAATATATATTTTATCTGCTAAATGCCGAGATAGTGAACATATAGATCTATTCTATAAATACCTACATCCAAATGCCAGAAAAATCAGCAGTTTTACTGCTATCACCGAATACCACATAAAAATATGCAGTCTATTTACAATATTCAGTTCATTTACTAAATGCCGTGTGCGTTAATTGCTATAAAATGGCCTTTTAAACAACTATATGCTAGAAGAATACACAGTTTCACTGCCAACATAGCATACCGTATTAAATATGAGGGTTATTTACAATATTAGATTTTCTACAAAATGCTTTTTGCGCACGATTTTAAAAGTTGTTCCCAACACACAACTCCTTAGAGCTGTGATTACATTTATTTTTTAAAACGCTTATTTGTTCGTGCTTTCCAATGCCTTCCTTATGAAAGACGCAAATTACTTGTTAAAAAGCTGGCGTTTTAAACCAATAGCAAATACATTGGAAAAATCGAAAACGACCTGGCCACATGGTTTTTTTTTAACAAACCAGGTTTTCAATGTATCACTTAAGGAAACACAAAGCGCCAAGCTAAAATGAAAACGCAACAAGTGTTTCAGTTTCCCATAAGGACAATATTGAAAACCACTGTTTGTTAGGGTAGAAAATATCTCGAAAAGGCTTCCCATGTGGCCAGGCCTAAAAAATATGCGTTTTAAAACGTTAGAGAAATCAGCAGTTTCACTGCTCCCGTGAAGAGCTGTCAAATCCATGAAGCTATGATGTTTGAGCAATGTCTCGTTGGCTCTTGGAACCGTTTCGATGAACATTATGCTGGTTTCGGGCAGTGTTGGATTGGTCTCCATAACCGATAACAAGAGATAATTAGCGCGTACGTTAATAACAAATTGTTCTAATAAACACCTCAATGCTAGATGAATTAGCAGACTCGACGCTATGAACCGTTTTGTCGAACGTTTTGCTGGTTTTGAACAGTGGTGGGTTGGTTTCCACAGCCGATAACAAGAGATTCTTGGGATCCAGATAGACTGCCTTCTGGTTGCCGTGCTATCGTTTCATTTGCTGAAGGGACCTCTGTTTCTTGCTGGATTCTGCCTTGGCCTGTGACGACAACGAAAATATATACATGTTGATATATTACTCCTTTTGTGGTGTCATAAAGACGAAGAGAGTCCCTAACTATTACTACCATATGATGAATCCTGGTCATATTATGACCCTAACATATTGAAAACGACCACATACAATAACCTTACGAAAATGCTGCACTAGAAATGTGTACCTACATGTGTGTAGAAAAATATTAACAGTTACTTTAAATTATATTATAGCAAAATCAAGTACTCATCACATCTTATTCCAGAAAAAAGTTTAAGCATGTATGTCTTAAAAAGTGTGAGTATTTCAGTTTTAAGGCAAGTTCAATTTGAAAAGTTTTTTTTTTAATATTATATTTGCAGAATGATTGTCCACTTACCATGATTGATGAGATTGAGCTCTACCCCTTCATTTTCTTTATGAACGCCGTCTTAATAAAAACAAGAATGATATTTATCATTGAGGTGGGTCAGTCATGTTAATGGACTTTGCCAACTCTTCAGATTCAATGCAAGGATCTAGCTCTTGGTTATACACATGTAATAACATATCTCTTTTTCATGATTTTTATTGAATTTATACCGGCAGCTTTATTCTCGATGTATACTTCTATTCATACTTATGTCGTGAACATAATACAAATGTTACCTTCATTTGCAATGCATTTAGAATTAATTCCAAAGACTTGGATGCCCTAATCTAACTGCTGTGTATTGAAATTTAACAATTATTGAAAATAAAGTAAAGCTTTAAAAGTTATTTTATTTTATTAGCACTACCTTGTCGGCGTGTTCTGACTAGGCGTTGGACGAATATGATTATCACAGACACGGCAAGAATAGCTATAATAACTGTTATTATGTACAAAAGAATGAACTCGACACTGCTGTACATCTCTTTCGTAGATGATTCACTATATTCTTGGTTGTTCGTTGTGGTCGGTGAAATAGGGCTTGTAGACGAAGGAGCTTGTTGAAGTTGAAGAAACTCGGCTGCAGTTAGAATAAAATGAATATTCATTAATTTTGTTTTTTTTTTACCACCAAGAAAAAAAAACAAATATGAAACAAGGGGAAACCAGCATTTTCCTGTTTTATGTATTTTTTATTTGTTATTTTAATTTAATTGAAGGGCTCCGTGCAGCATTGTGTTAAGTCTACTTAACATGGTTTTGATTTTTACTTGAAATATACTCATGTCGATATTATCTATCATTTGTGTGAGGCTCATATCTTATTTATCCCTATAGATAACATTTTTTTCAGTGCAACATTGTGTTAAGTGCCAAGGTTCGCACATTTCGCGTGCAACAAAATGTTTTATTTACTGAACACAAGCCACAGTTGCTTTATATAGCACACACTTTTCCGAAAAATATTTCCGTGCAGCATTGTGTTATATTGACTTAACACAAGTCTGCTATAGCTTATATAGCGCGCGCTATTTGGGCGAATGTTTCCGTGCAACAAAATGTTTTATTTACTTAGCATAATTCGTGTTTTGGCATTTTTGCGTGCAACATTGTGTTAAATTTTAGGCTAACTGTATAAGACCAATTGAATTGAATAAAACATTTTGTTGCACGCTAAGAATGATAAAGTCAAACGTGTTTTATAGACTTGTATGGTTGATTTCTCATTCTTTTCACTATTAAAATTGAATTGCTATGTTGTTCTACAATTTCTTTTCATAATGCAATGCGCATGAGTAAATGCATTCACCACATACCTTATGCATAGAAGTCGGCCAATAAATAACTATGCTAGCTTCAGTTTTAATTATTTATCTTTAGCTTGAGTTTTCTCGAAACATCAATTTCAGACTTAACACAATGTTGCACGGAGCCCTTCAATTATTATGTAAGTAACATAATAACGAAAAAATATACTATTATGGTACAATTTGATGATAGGTGCGGATTTAGAGGGGAGCTCCCCCTTTTGCTTTAATATGTAATACAAACAAAATATGGATACTGGATTATGTACTGAGTGCAAAAAAGTAAATCAATAAACCTTACTTGGACAATATTTTTCGCAATCAACTTTGCTCTGTTTGCATCTCACGGCGCAAAGCTCGCACATATCCCATACTGGATCACAATAATAATTTTGATCACATTCAGAATGATGCCCACATTCCTTGCGTGCTGGTGAAGCAGAGGCTATCATGTTGTATGCAAACGGAGATAATCCAAGCATTGATTTAGGTAATGTCGCCATTTTGAAGAAAGAATGTAGAGTCATAGACTTTCTATATGGTCACAAGTTTATTAGATTTACCGATCGAATATCCGTTGATTGCTCACAGTTTTGTATATAATGAAATTCTATAATTATAAATTTGAGTCTGTGTCAATGCTGTTTCCAATTTAGAATATTATTTATATTTCCATAAACCAATCATGCCATCCTTTATTTATAATTTCATCGTAGTATGTCTCATAGTCAATGCTTCATCATACTAATAATAGTAATAAACTCAATTCTAACTATAAAATATTACATGTATATATTCAATTGCAATATTTAATATATTCGAAATCTTTCAAATTATTAAAAATTACATGTGCTTTCCTGCTCTGCTGTTAGCGGAATGAAGCTGCCAAAAATTACACACCTCGACTTATGTCAATTTCCGCCTAATATGGCGTTTACCTATTTGAAATATTCGAGAACAGTCGAGAGAGGGGCTGTCATAAAACCATGCCGATCGGGAATTTTACCAATGGTGGTTATATGACAAATGGGCCATAGATCACTGAAGTGTGTCTTTGCGAAACAACGTTTGCATGGCGTCCCTGTTTTTGCCCCTTTGCGCTAAGTGTCCCAACCTTGAATGCAGCTTACAGTAGGGCAACTGTTTAGTTATAGATTATATGTATCATAAGCAAGAAAGCATTTCACTAAGCACGTTTCTGCCCTATCTCGATTCATTGTAAATGGCAAACGTTTAGATAATCGTTAGATAGCCATTTGATTAGCTAATCATCTATCTTTCCGGATTTTCGCCATTCGTGTGACTGTATTCAGGCCTTATTTGCATAAAGTCTCACATACAGGGTTTATTATTAATCAAATAAATATAAATATACTGACTTGGGGAGT
This sequence comes from Hydroides elegans, assembly GCA_001703475.1. Classification (NCBI taxonomy): domain Eukaryota; kingdom Metazoa; phylum Annelida; class Polychaeta; order Sabellida; family Serpulidae; genus Hydroides; species Hydroides elegans. The sequence continues at coordinate 9,954 of LQRL01037131.1, forward strand.
TTCTGTTGTTCCTATACCTAAATGCAACATTCTGTTCAAAGATAATTGACTTGTTTACATCTCTTGGTTACGTAAAAATACATGAATAATCTTTTGGAAAACATGTCTTGTTTTTCAGATATTATATTTTTGTTCTAAACTTTACTTAATCAACAATTTCGTCAGCATAAATCTAATTGGTGGCCGTAATGGCGTGATGCCGAATGGAATTTAAATAAATACATTTGAGTTCACCCAGAAACAATTTGCATATGCAAAAACAATAATCTGAATGCTGAAATGAGTAATGTATTTTTTAGATGTATGATGAAGGTGATTGCAAACATAACATGTGCTTAGATATGATTTTGTTAAGTATGTGTTTCTAAAAATACACTTTTGAATTTTTGCCCTGTATGTTGATTGATTTTTTGTGCGAGTTGCATATTGCTCTAGATTACCAAAATCGATTGCCTATGACCTGAAACATGAGTTATCCAAGGCTTTAAATTCACGTCACTTGTTATATAATATATCGTTATAGAAAATTAATCACATGTTATACTTATATGATAAATTGAATTCGGGCTATCATGGATTTGATCTCAGGTCGTTCATGTATATTTTTAGTGATGATGCATTCTTGTTTTTGTAATGTGATATATTTGGTTTGCCATTACATGATGTCCAATGTTGAATTCGAAAATCTTGTGACAACACTTGACTGAGTCCTGTGGCCCAAACAATAAGTCGTTCAAGCCTTTTTAATGACTCAACTGCATGTGTTACCGAACCGGGCATTATTATTAATCATCTAATTGTGCTAGGTAGAGCGACATTAATATATTGAATCCGGCTTATTTTTTACTGAAGCTCAAGTCGTTCATGTCTATTATTAGTTATGATGCATCCGTATAAATAGAAGTTAATATGTTTGATGATGTCCATTTTTGAGTTGCAATAGTCTATAGGTTATTTCTTTCGTTGATTAGGTTTTTACATTTATTTTCTTTTATCATCATATTATGATTCAGTGATTATTTGCAAGAGCTCTCATCTGTAGAATAATAAGATAGGTACAGGTCTCGTTACAATGTGAATCCATTTCATGACGAAATTTATTTATGGAGAATATTTGTTTTTATCATCAACCTTTGAGCACATGTACGAATCTATTTAAAGTAAAGTGAGTTCATGTATTGGTAAGTCCCTCTCAGTATCGTTTGACCTTAGATCCCTATCAAGCCAGAGGTAAAAAAAAGGTGATAGACTTTAATCTAAAGTCTGTTTGAAATAATTTGACATAGTGATTTTTGCATCTCATGCGATTATTTCTTTTGCAATCTCGGAACTTTCTTTGCAATAGATCCAGGCATGAACCCGGCAATTTTCGATCAAATAATATTTCATATTTTGGTAATTTTTCTTATAATGATTGTTGAAAACTGGAATTATAAAAATAAGTTAGCATTTTTTATTCCAAAAAATCGGGTGCATCTGATTATCAATAAATTAATCAGAACACTGAACAATGTGTGGCATTTTCAAAGAATATAATAGAGTTCTATTAATAATGTTGGCCTAGACAAGAATCTAAACAGGGTCATCCACCAGTAGAACTCTCTATTTTTAGTTATATGCGGAGATATTGTTGATTGGAAAACTATCACCCCAAGGCTAGAAAAACACCTAGACTAGAATTTATATATGGTCATCTCACAGTACCTTATTTACATGTATATGCACATGCAGGGGCACGACAAGTTTATGATATAACTAGTCTATAAATGCATTGCATATCAACCTTTATACACATACGTAATCATGGCAACAAAATATTTTTTTTAGAAAAGGAAAAAGGAAACAACTTCCAAGTGTTTAATTATTTTTAAAAAGAGAGTGAGTCAGGGCCTAGGTTTTCGAGACGCCGTTTCTTCAAAAAGACAATAGATATTATCGGTATTTGAGATAGTGCTTTCCGGATAATAATTAAGAACAAAGACAAGAATAATAAATCGAAGCCCGAAACGGGAAAAAAATCGAGGCGAGTTAAGTTTGATGAATTTGAGAAAAAAAAACGTTATAAAAAGAACAGTATTTAGTTGTTTTTTGAACGAAACGAAACGTTGACATTGAAAAAAAGTTAAATGTAGTTTGAAGGAAAAACATGATTTCGAAATATTTTAATTCATGCTAGGGTCCAAATATAAAAAGGCGAGAAATGATAGAGAAGTGTTCATATATATATTATGGGTTTAAATTATTCTTATCCACCCCATATGTGCGGGACATGTATCTAGGCACCTAACACCCGACGACCATTTGTCTTAAATCTGCAAAAAAATTGAGCCTCATTCAAATTTCAAATAAAGGAGTTTAGATAGGGCCAAGCAATGACTCTCAAACTTTTCAACACATGGCTTGATCTTGGCATGATGGTGCAAAATATAAAACCTGTCAAAACTGGATATATTTTTATTTATCGTTCGATTTATTTTGTGACAATAACAATTCAAAGAAAACATCGAAGGCTTGTGAACACAAGTATCCTTTATTTGCTTAAATAAATGTTGCCTCATGCAGTCTGTTTTTGTAAAACGATAATGGTTCAAAAATGATAATTGTTTATGTTTAGGTCCTACACATAAAATAAGGAAATCAATTTCCTATCACAAAAACAACCGTCCTTGAAATATATGAGAATTCTCTGCTTATTTCATAATCGCATATTTACAAAGATCAAATGTATATGACTTAAAGAACTGCTTGTTGCAATATAAACATCAATTATTGTTTGTCCAATTAGAAGACATATTGAATAACATCACAGTTTTTAATATCCTCTTTGTTTATAAAATCATGATCAGCACTTGCTCATAGTTGCAAGAACATGGCTTTTTCAGAATCATTCCACATGACACTCTGAAGCTCCTTTGTATGAAGCTTCACTTAATCTGGTTTTGTCTATAATTTGTAACCCTAGCATACTGGCTCGCATCACGTTCTCTCACACACTTTCACCCATTTGCGCGAGTGTGTTGGCCCTCCCTAAAATGTTTGTGTCCCATGTAGACTCTATGAGTCTATGTTGATACCGACTTTGACTCTTCCAATATATAGGCAGGAGGGATGCGGTACAGGGCGCTATAATCCATATCATACGTTTCAAGGGCTTCTCGGTATGCTCTTGTTTAACATTTGACATGACAATCCATATTGCCCTTGGATTTTCATAGTGCCACTGGAAAAGTCAAGAGCTTTAAAGCATGACATATGTCATCAGTAAAGTCATCCTTAACAGCAAGCAATGACTCACTTTGCGTTTGTCCTCATTTAATGATACATACCAGGACAGAGCTTCCCCTACTGAAAGCCCTGCTGTTTTTCTTCTATTTACACTCGAGTACCCTCTGTATTATCCGATAGCAGTCGTTCAGTTTGTATCCAATAGTCCGTAGTAGCATCCGGGTTTTGCCGTCCTCCTGTATGTACATCATTCAAAGGTATGTCTACAAATGTAGATGACGAATGAGGCTGAAGCAAGGATTCAGTAATCCGAGATCTCTCGTGAATATGCTGAGCACCAGTTGGAATACGTAGGGGACTCGGTCGCACGGTGGTAGGGGTTGATAGGTCACCGCTATTAGCGTTTTGAGGGTTGGGGCTCGGTCGCATGGCGTTTCTAGGAGGGTAACCGCCACGAGCGTTTTGATGGTTAAGGCACGGTCGCGCAGCAGCTGTGGAGCTAGCACCTAGCGAAATGTCGACAGGATTCAGTCGCATGGTAGTTGTATTGGCGTTTTGGATTAGTGGGTTCGACCGCGAAGCATTATTGCTAGCCCTATTCCCGCTATTAGTGTTGTGTGCGGGTGGGTTCGATGGTATAGCGCTGTTACCGCTCAAATTTCCGCCGTTAGCGATTTGACTTCCGGGAGTCGGCCACGCTGAAGCGATAGCGGTAGCGATTTGATTAATTGGGGTCGGCCGCGTAGCAGTGTTGATAGCTAGTTCCTCGCGCGAACGGCGAACAGGGTTGGCTTGTTTTGGCGGCTTCGAGCCGAGGTTGAAGGGCCTGTAAATGTGGGAGGTGCCGTCAATATCGCCGTCAATGTCTGTTTCTGAAGGAAAACAAATGAATAAATGTATTGTTGTCAATAAAACAAACTATTGAGGGAGTGGATACATAAACTTTGCGATTTCTATCGCTTGGCGCGATCTTAATCGCTACCTTATGTACCAACGCCCTAACAGTCAAAAAGCTACATACATTGTATATTGCAAACAACGAGAATTGATTGAGAAATAGCTCGGGTTAAATGTTTGTTGAATTGAGTACACTTTGGCACCCGTCCTCATTGGTTTATCCTCAAATGACCTCATTGATAGTACGTCAAAGTGGTCTTTCATGATAACAAATGAGGCAGACATGCACATTGTTGATCTACACTCTTCGCAGTTTTGCCTTAACCGTCGATTCTCAAATACATCCTTACACGCATCTTGTAACAATTGATTACATCAGAATTTCGAAGGATCATTAATTGTCAAATATGATAGTCAAAATGTATTTATTGGGTGCGGGCAATACACACCCATAAAAAAAACAATATTTTTCTCTCTCTTTAAGAGCGTGGTCCCATTGCGAAAACAAAACAGCAGCTTTTTTTCACATTTTTCTTGATAGGAATCGAAAAATATTTTCTTAGTCCAATGAAGCAAACTGTGAAAAAAAGGCTGCTGACTTTCGCGCCATCGAACCAAGCTGTTAGAGGGTGCGGGCTATGCAACGTACATTATGTAGCTATTCAGAAATACTTTTAATAATCCTTACCTTGTACAACGGGACTACGTCTTCTGCCTAACCTCCACTTATGGCCTTTAGTCCATCCCACTATAATGACTATGCAAGCCAGCAGGAAGACGCCCACAAAAAGCAGGGTGGCCGCAAATACTGGGCTTTTGTAAGCGCCCACTTTGGCATGGTTGTCGCTTTTCACTGCTTGCGGTTCGAGAATGGTATTGACGTAGTCGGTTTGGTCGGTTGAAGGCGGGGGAGGTGAGGGGGTGTTTTTCACCTCGTTGTAGCCTATAACAATTAATGTATTGAACATGTATATAAATTTTAGTATTGTATATGGAGCCTTGTATATCTATCTATTAACAAAGAATGTATGTGGGATAGTCGGTTCGGGGATAACGCCCACAAAAAGATGAATGGCCGCAAATGCTGGGCTTTTATGGGCTCCCAACTTGGAATGGTCATCGCTCTTCACTGCTTGCGGCTCGAGAATGGTATTGGGGTGGTCGGTGTGGTCGGTTGAAGGTGGAGAAGGTGAGGGAGTGTTGTCCGAGCTTTTCAATTCGTTGTAGCCTATGAAAAAATGAATATACATATATATGGGATTAAATGGTATATCCATTGATTAAAACGGTAGTGGTCGGTTGAGGGTCGAGTAGCCTCAATAGAATGAGTTTGGTCCTTTGAGCGGTTGTTATGCAAGTTTATTCCGTGTTGTAACCGAAGACAATAAAAATGAAATAAAACGAACCTGTATATGGAAGTGGGATAGAGAATGGTTGTATGCAGTTCAAAAAAATTGCACCAGCTTCAACATACGGGTGTTTGAGCCGTTGAAATGCTTAATCATTCGTAAAGTGTACAGCCGAACCTGTTTGATCTACATGTAATCACAACAAACATCATATTTACAACTGATAAATCAAGCAAGCACTAGTGTGTTAGTTTTCCCGTAAAAAAAGAAGATGTTTTTATCGTCTCATATGTCTTGGATTCAACTGGATCTAACTAGCTCAAGTAGGAGAAGGCTAGTGCAAGTTTTGATTTTTTTTCTGTTTGCACTCAGATCCAATTATTCAATAGCAATGGGTGAGTAAGTAATTTCATTTGTTATTCTGATTCATTTCACTTGATCTCTATAAACGTTCTCATTTTTTTATTCGTCCGTAAATCGTTACAGGTCCCTAAGCCATAACAAAGTAATGTAGGATCTACCTAAAATTTCGTATTAAAAATATATTAATTTGTAAATGTGTAAGAAAAATATCCGGTTACTTGTCGTTTAAACGTTTCGATTCATATGACATGTGTAAGTATGGTCATTTGTATAAACCAGGCCGATCCAACGAGATGCCGTCTGAGTAAATCTGGTGAGATTAAGTTCCCAATCGAGATACGTCATAGCGTCGTCGCAATAAGAACATGGATGTCACATTGATATTACAGTTTACTCCAAACCACATCAACTGAATTCCAGCGTGATAAATATTATAATAATTATAAATTTTAAGGTTGCTTACATTCTAAATAAATTTTGAGATAATATTGATGTAGTTCTATGTTTACGTCGGATATCGTCATAACAAAAAAGCAAAAAAAAACAAAACAATTATCATCCGGAAAAACTTCAGATTCTGCGTTAGGGTCTTGCCACATTGAAAATGTTAATCTAACTTCTTTTTCATAACAAAAGTTACTTATAAGGGATACATTGGAAACACGATCTTGGAGGGAAAACTTCTAAACAAATGCTACCACTGTGTCAACGCCCTTACATAGTTGTTTACGCGACGTCACTTAATATCTTGTGAGTAGGGTTATTGCTGTGAAAGGGGTGCACTAATCATGACTTACATGTACTACGGTAATGATTCACTCACTCAGTTGAGTAATTTTTGCTTTGCCCCATTTGCTCTAAACAAAGAAAAGCCAGAATAGGAAGTCACAATAAAGTCTTAGTCGAGTCTTTTAGTCATAAGCGCTCAAAGGCAATGAACGAATCTAACATGTATTTCTTATCTTACTCGGACTTGATAGTCTTTCAAAATAAGAATTAAATCATGAATGTGGAACATATACTGAAATTATACTGAAATTATATAGCAAATGATGTCGAATGGAGCTGAAAGAGTAGTTGGTCGATCACCTCGATATTTACTTAGATGTGCATATATATTCTCATGTTTATAATATATTATATGCCAAAATGACATTCGTCCCCGTTATAAACTAGAACTAAATTTTGATAGTTGAATATTGTAAATGACGGATAAAACTTTTTTTTTAAATGATGAAACCCAATAAGAATGATGAAATATTAGGAAATGATAAGAACTTTTTAAAACATTTTGAGTTACTCACCTTCAATGTATGCCTCGCAGTACGGCTTATTCTTTGGATGGTCACATGATAAGCACATGGATATTGTCGGATCACAAAAAGAATTATCTCCACATTCGGTATGGTCATAACACTCCGTATCCTTATATGCCTGTGTTACCATAGGAACCCCGCATAAACAAATGAGTCCCAGCATTATTTTAAACGATGCCATTTTTCTTTGTCTAAGTAAAAGTTATGATGATTTCACATCAAAATAAATTTTAGTAATCCTATGTAGAAGTCGCGAGACCTTTGGAGTTATACTCGTATGATTTTGCGTGTCATGATAGTTTATCTGTCACAAGTATAACGTCTTTATTTAAAAAAAACACAGTTGAATATATTTATTTAAGTTTCAGTCTAGTTTAATCCTTAGTTTAATTTTCGATTTGATTTTGATCCAACTTCCTTGCCGTTTTCCCTTGATATGACAATAACACCCAAAATCGCGTCAATATGTTGTTGTTTACAGCTCGCCTTCCAGTAAGCGAAATGACCTCATGTTATTTTGCAGCGAATGTTCTTGTGAATATTGAGTGTGAGTGTGAGTCATGGACCAAAACTTTGTTCCTTAAATAGACTGTTACGTCATGTCATTGTCCCAAGCTTGGACTCTGGCAAATGATGCAAGGATAATGATGCATGTGTTGTTGAGAACCATTGTCTTTCCATTATGTCGTTGTGGAGATATTTTATTTAAAGTATATTCTTTATTTAATGAAAATATGAATATTCAGTATGCAGACCCACGTGTTTTATGTCCCATTATCATTCAATGAGTTTATAGGGAGAAGGGTGTGTTGGAATCGAAGAAAAGAGAGGGTGGAGGAAGTAGGGATGGAGGGAGGGAGGGAGGAAGGGAGGGAGGGT
>LQRL01037132.1:2039-12235 GCA_001703475.1 Hydroides elegans
GCTTAGCCCCCTTTAAGCATTAAGCGCAGAAAAAAACTTAGTTCTACGCTGGCTAATATTATTATTCTTCTTCTACATTTCTTATACTAACTTTCACATATATTTTCTGGTTTTGACCAAAAGTGAAAATAGCCATTGAAAAGGTACATTTTGAGCATACAGCGTGACGCAAGAGAACAGAAACGTTGTGAATAAGTGGCTGTTAGGACACTTTGAGCATATTATTCTAAGTTGTAATTTGGCGTTGTAAAGAAGCAACTTTATGAAAAAATGTGGGGAAATTTTGAGCGTATGATCTTATGCTATAAATAAGGAAACGTAGCGATGAAAAGGTTGCTAGAATATTTTTGAACATTTATTTGACGTTGTCAGGAATTACACAAAGTGAGGAAAACGTTATGTGAATATTTTGAACACATAACTTGCGTTATAACGAACATATTATAAGGACATTTGAACGAATAATTGAAAAAGGAAATGCTATGAGAAAAAAACATTAGGAGAACATTTTGAGTGCATTATCTGACGTTGTGAGCAAGATGTTGTAGGAAGACTGTACATTTTAACTGCAGTCGCTAACCATTTTTACATCAGCTCTCAAGGTAGAAAGACTGGAGGTTTATGTTTACTTTTTTTTCTTAAAATGATTCAAAGCACAAATACACCAAACTGAACAATGATTTAGAGCTTTTCAACGGCATCCCTCAATTTGTGAGATCTCGCGTACAAAATATAATTTCGTGAATGAATTAAATGAATAAAATCACATTAGTTCTATGTGGTTTGTTTGTGTCATTTATGGTAAAAAGTGGAATATAATAATTTGTTGCACACCCACACTACTTGGGCAAATGATACCTAATATATGAAATGAATCCTTTAGGGCATATGAGATCTAGCGCGAATTCATTCAATTGCATGAATGAACACATATGTAAACTGCTTAGTTGAGTAGACTAAGGATTCAGGACCACGTAACGGTATTTGCGTTATTTTGCGATTCATAAACACAATGATCATCATCTCATGTATTTGGTAACACATTTCTCAATCAAGGATGCAAATACGATATGAATATACACATGAATATACATTCCCCCGTTGTTGCTATATTCAAACATCATTAATATTGTGATTTGAAATGCCCCCGTGATGAGTTCACTCATATTACTGCCAGAACTGACCAACAAAGCATCAATTTTTGTATTCAAGTTATTTTAGCTGATATTTTATTACAGTCCATGGACATGATATTTCAACTTTTATCGGCCATTGACCATATCGTTTCTTATTTTTGTTTGAACACCAATCATCAACTTTGGCCCAAAACTTTATTTTAATGGAGTGAATGTATTAACTTTATGACTTCTTAGATGAGCTGAAATTTAAACGAAATACGTAACCACGGATATATACTGTTTTATGTTTGCTTTATATAAAAAAAAACTATAATTATACAAGTGGTCCTTATGATTTGAAAATGAAGAATATATTCAATGAATTGATACCCAGTAAGCGTATAAAGTCTATGATTCTCTGTGATCGACATTAAAGAAAGTAAAAATCGGTATTTTGTTTAAAGATCGATTATATTTACATGATAAAAATACTTTTCTCCTAAAATACAAAAAAGAAACTATGCAAATACCTATGCACAAACAACCCAACTGAAATCAAGCCTGGACCCTTTTCTTTTAGAAGAGCAAAACAGGTTAGTAAATCTGCCGATCCCCCCATGGTGCGGCGTAAGTTGCAGAAATCATATAAGTTCAGTTCCTAGCTTTCTGATTTAGGATCAAAATTGAAAATGTTCTTTGCACAATATCATTACGCATACAAATGGTTTCTTACATATGGAATGAGTTCTTTTATTGGATTGATCAAAAAGGTACAAAATAATGCATAAGTACACAACTATGAAATTTTCAACATTTGGTCGAAAATCAAAATTTAGTCCACCGTTGCACTTCTCCGATAGTGTGTCTCTTTCTATGCGAAATATTACAGGGATCCGTCAAATCGTCCTAGATATATTGCGTAAACAAACTTAGCGTCACCTGCAGACAGACTAAGTCAACGGACAGACAGTGAACAATTCTATCGACAGCCCGGGTTACCTGGCTGGGGTCTAAAAAGATAATAGTGCTTGATATTTTGGAATTCTTCAGATGAAATTTAATTGAATTTCACACTGTAAAACGAAATTGAACAGATCAGTGGCTGGCATTAGTAATCTTCATGTGGAATGCAAATAAATGTTTCCTTTCACATAGCACAAAATGGAAAGACATACAGATATATAACACAGTTAAGATTGGCATGCCATAAAATAAACCAATCTTATTTGACCAAGAACAGTAATTTGGAGTATTCTTTAACATCATGATATACCACATACCTCCGACAACAATTGAGCTATACATGTATCAGTCCGATCAAATAAATGAATAACCAGCTAATCAACGTAAGAAACAACAGATTATGTCATAAAAATCAATCAATAACTTAAACACCAATATCCACTCACTCTTAATGCTGGATTGCTTATATTATTGACAACTCAAATCTCGTTTAGTTATAGCTCCTGTTGTATGTGTGTGGTTATCTGCTGATGTTATGCGGCAATGCTAAAATCTGACTCCTGCAATGGGTATCAGTTAAATTGCTGTGCAATAATAATTATCGACTAGGCAAAAGACAATAACAATACCAGAATATTGTATTGATGAATCATATTCTAGCATCCTAGGAGTTTTTTTTAAACAGTTTAAATATAGTATGATATATACTGGCCCTCAATGAAAAGTGCCACCCCTTTGTTTTGTTATTTTCTTGAAATTTTTTGAATAAAAGAAAACAAATTATATGTTTTAACCTTCTTTGAGATCTCTTTTATATCCATTACAAAAAAGTGCGTATCCCGTATTAAATCTGCTTCAACGAGTGTAATAAAAAAACAATCTAAAATCGGAGTGTAGGGTCTCTAATACCGTGTGTGGCCACCTCTTGCAGCGATTGTTGCTTGGCATCTTCGGCTCATGCTACTAATAAAAGTCTGAACAATTTGAAAATCGGGTTGTTGCTCGAAGAACGGAACAGCGTGCCTCTTGAGGACATTCGAAATATAGCGCCGCGCAGTAAAATTATCCTCCAGTATAAACGAGAGGTGTACTTTGCTGAAATGAAATACTGGTAAATACCATAACGCTTTTTTCGCCCCATATATCGCGTTCACGAACGCAATAGCTCGCGTATTGATCGCTCGTCATTCGTTTTGTGCGCTCGCAACCGTCAGTTCTGTAAATACAAAATCTGATACTGTCCGAGAATAAACCAGTATTCCACTGCCTCTGGATTTAGTTAACACGCTGTCGAGTCCACGCTTGTCTTCTGCGATGGCGAACCGGTGTAAGAACATTCCCAAGATAGGTCTTCGACACCGTAGATGACGTTGGCGTAAACGGCGCTGAACGGTATCCTCAGAGATCCGTGGATTATGCCTTTCCAGCGTCTCACCAGTAGTACGATTGGCCGACCTAAAGCGGTCTCGGAGATACAGAAGCCTTATTTAGTGGTCCTGCTCAGGCGTTGTTACTCTCACTTTCTGAGCGCGGCCTATCATTTGTGGATCCGGTTTCTGCATGGCGCCTGACTTAGCTTCTACTAGCCGTTCTAGCGCAACCAAAACGACGTGCAACGTGGCTATAATTAATGTTCGACTGGATCATCCCCAGTGCGATCAAACGTTCTTCCTGTAATAAACGTGACATTTTCTATAAAAAAAAATAGAACTCTTGAGCTTTATTAAGGTTCAACTTTGGTATCGCTAAAAAATGCTGAATGAAAAAAAATCAAGCGACCAATATGTTAACCCACAATATGCTAAAACGTCCTATAGTGCGATCGCTGGGCTAGAGGTGCACTCGAGCGTGACAGGCACTTATGAGCTCGATTACAATAGTAGATTCTATATTGTAGTTTGAGGAATATATTTTGAATATGAAAATCTGATTTAGAAAGAAAATAAACGAAAACAAATAAGTGGCACATTTCTATGCGTTTCAGTATACAAGCTGATCAGTCTTAAACAATGCCAGTATACTCTGCATTTTCAATAAAGGTAGATATTTTATTTATCGTTGAAATAGAGGTCCTAACACAATAATGCATGCCTTTATACTTGTAGGTCTTTCTCATTAACAACAACTCATGCATAAAAATCATCACGCTGCATTGAATACTTATGAGTCATCTAGCCACAGACTGCCTACTTGCTTGAAAACTCATAACAAATCATCCACCAGCAGTAGACTCAGTGATTTTGCATACGTAGCTATTTTGCACGACAAGCGGTCTCGGAGATACAGAAGCCTTATTTAGTGGTCCTGCTCAGGCGTTGTTACTCTCTCCCTTTCTGAGCGCGGCCTATCATTTGTGGATCCGGTTTCTGCATGGCGCCTGACTTAGCTTCTACCAGCCGTTCTAGCGCAACCAAAACGACGTGCAACGTGGCTATAATTAATGTTCGACTGGATCATCCCCAGTGCGATCAAATGCTCTTCCTGTAATAAACGTGGCATTTTCTATAAAAAATAGAACTTTTGAGCTTTATTAAGGTTCCACTTTGGTATCGCTAAAATGCTGAATGAAAAAAATTCAAGCGACCAATGTGTTAACCAACAATATGCTAAAAAGTCATATAGTGCGATCGCTGGGCTAGAGGTGCACTCGAGCGTTTCTTATGCTTGGAATTTAGCATTTTTTTAAAACATGACCATTTTTATAAAGAGCACATAGTGCAACGCATGAAACGATGCAGATAAACCCATATAGCATCAGCGTGTAAACACTCTGGTATTAAAAACAATGTACTCTATCAGCATCGTGCAAAGCTTTTGGATTTTTCACGAAATGTTCTGAATGTAAGTGGAATTTGCCCGAAATGTAGAAAATCCACATAACAGAACTAGTATGGCTTCTGTTGTTGAAAAGTATTAAACCTGTTTATACCGGATAGTTCAGGTCAGTCGTGTAAGTGTCCCGGTTTTACACCCCATATCTAAACATACCGGCTACCGGATTTCGGTTCGTGCGGAACGTTAAGAGCAGGGACCCGTACCGCAAAATAAAATCGAACCCTGTAGCCCTGTAGATATTTATTCAAAGCATCCCAAATGCAAAATGTATCTCTAACTTTTTTTTTGTTTATTCTTTTTCTGATTCATTACATTTTTCATTGTCATTTTTCATTTCATTGTGTAAGATAAAATTGTTACAGTGGGCCATCGTTAAACCGAACACAGATAAACTGAATTAATGCTTTAACCGAACAAAAAAGTCCCCGCCTTCATATTTTCTTCATAAATCTTATCGGATACCCTGAAAATCGGTTAAGCCGAACTATTTTCGCTGGTCCGAGCTGTTCGGTTTAAGGAGGTTCTACTGTATTTTGTTTCAGGAATACAATGTAGAAAGTAAGAAAACTTACATAATATGTTTATTACAATTCACTACAATTTTAAGATTTATAAACAGTTTTGAGTTTTGCACATACAAACTTATATAAGATAATCATTAACGTAATATTATAGCAAATAAATAAAACTTTAACAATATAATATCATCATTTTATTCGTTATTTTATCTTTATATTTTGTTAACAAGAAAAAGGAGAACAGGTAGGAATTAAAGGATTGTGGTACATTCAAATTGGAATGCATTTTCTAACCACTCATAAAAAACTCCAATAAGCCAATTTTCAATAGTTCTACATACTACAACAATCACCAAAACATATCACAAACGAATACATACATAAACTACAGTCTTCATACGTGGTAAATTGCAACAATAATGAAGCATGAACGTGTATCTATAAACTATATACCTATATCATTCTATGAATACGGAAAACATCTATGAGGACAATTTTACCTTCTGATAAAAGACTAGATAAACGAGTGAACCAGCACTTTGATTTAAAGCAAATTGTTATTAAGCATATTAAGCAAAACTTTACAAAACAGTGTAGATCTATTATTTAAACCAGAGCTAGACATATAATATCGTATATGCTTATACATATTTATATATATACATTGCTTCTTCATAATCCTTGTATCACTTTGAACATTTCTTAATATGCTTCGTTATCAAACAGTAACAATGAATTCTTATGTGCAATCACTATCAAATCTATCATTGCTTTAAATAGAAAACAGCACAGACATTTATTACATGTATCAACAATTCCAGATTAACCATGTCCCATAGTATTCTATTCATAATATAGGCCTATGCGACATTACTAACAATCATGTGGCATTTGACAAACTATTAAAGGGTTATTTTTAAATGTGTTAAATTAGTTGCCGATGATTATAAAATAATACCCTGACGAATAGATAAAGATAATACAAGGTAGCGTCACACCACATGTAGTTCTCTTTCTTTTTATATTAAAGTAAAACTAGTGCATGTGACATGCCGTTTATGTAAAATTAGAGAGTTTTGGAATAATTTGAAACATTGCAAAAAAGTGATTTATCACGTAACCACATTTACACAAGGGACCCTTCAATAATATTACCAAGAATGCACATAACCCGTTTAAATTTTAGCACCTAATTCCAAGCAAAATCGAGTAACAAAAGTAGTCTGGTTCGCTCGTGAAGAGGTACCACCAAATGAAACAAGCACTGGCCAGAATGTCAGTCATATTTCTCTTTTGTATATCCGCCATTTTCGAGAAATAAAGACTACTTTGGTGCTATAGGTCATTGTTTCTTATGAATCGATTTCCCTCGGAATGGCGACCATAATACACGTAGCGGCACTTTCCATATATTGCTGACAACAAAAATTAAGAAAAAATATACTAACGTATGCATATAATCAATGTAGTACAAATATAGATTTCATCAAAGAAACTATCCACAACTTCAATCAATTCGTCCATTTTTTCGCGAAGTGACGAATAGGCATTTTTAACGATTTTGAGTTAACACCAAATTTGAACATTGTTTAATGATGCCTTTTCAATGCGCAAGTTTCAATGTCCTATCTATTTTAGTTTTTGAGATATTGTTGGCATTTGATATTTTTTTGCGAAGTGACGAATAAGTTTGATGACGTCATTGTAGTAATAAAATGAACTTTATGGCTTTTCAATGTATGTTCTAATTTAGGTGACATAATAAGGTATTTGATAAGGTATATGTATTTATAATTTAGGTAACTAAATAAGGTAAACGATTAGGTCTATGATAATTTCGTTCGAAAATGGTAAAATCTTCTTTTGCATATATCTCAAAATGGGAAAAAAGCCTCTTCGTCACTTCGCGAAAAAACGGACGAATAATTGTAATATCTTTGTTCAAATACAGTGCAGTTTATTTATTTTGACTGATAATGAAATAGCACTATCATTTGTGTTGTGAGTAAAAAAATAAAATAGCTCAAAGACTAAAACTTATATAATAATAAATAGGCATATTTCGTGTTCAACAGTTTAATTGATTAAATTTTCTATCACGGCAAAATAAAAAAAAAAGGTTTTTACCTTTGTGATCTGGCTCATCTCGGGTTGCACTAGGAAGAGGGCTGTACGAGTTACTATCAGTAGTCCCCGTATCCGAGCTCTGTTTAAAGAGAATCATGTCATTTATAATGTATCAGTTATTTACACATACTTATACAATGACCGAAAATATGCTTCATTTATTGAGTTTCAATGCTTTGTGATCCACATATATGAAGAAATCAATTGTAGTTTAGAAAGTTTTAATGCTAGATTCTACCAATCTAGTAATAATGTTTTATTTAAATTTATCTATTGATGCATTGACTTTTTACTAAAAGCTGATAAGAAACAGCCGACTATGTTGAGAAGCAATTGAACATATTTAAAACAATGCGTCTAAACAAAACTGAAGTTAATGTGAATCATGTTCACATAAGTTTGACATACATTTAAAAGTGAATCGGGAGGCTTTACAACTCGCAAATAAGACCCTTGCTTCTTCGCGTCGATTCTCTCTGTCTCCGTTACGGCAGATGAGTCCAAGAAATTCAATTTGGGTAACCGGTAGAGCACATACAATCTGCAATCGTTATATTATATTTTTGTATAATATACTCATCATTTACTCAACATGCACAACGTTATAAGTACAAACATACACAAAGTTATAAGTATACAAATTAAAGTTTTTTTTTTTGAAAATGTGAGTTCTATCAAGTTTTCTTCTAACCAAATATGGTCCCTATCATGTTCTTATACGTTAAAAATTACACACAGACCGAGCTATTCTTAATGCATGTATCTTAAACCATCAGGAAAAGCGCCTAGGAGTCTCACGATCCAACTCAATTCAACTTCAAACTACAACGTCTAATCGAAAACTAAAACTAATTGCATATCAAAATAATGTTTAGTATATTGAAAAGTAAAAACCTATATCTTCGATAATCTTCCTCATCTCTATCTTGACTTGACAGTTGATCTGGACATGCCTCGTTGCCCAGCAGACTCAGATACCGTAAACCCTGAAGATGTTTCTCAATCTCATCCAAAAGCCGGTCTAATTCGCTTAAGTACTTTATATGTCAAGGATGAGTAAGTGGTCACAATTATGAACATTGGTGTGCATGCTAGGACATTAAAATGATAAAAAAAAAAAAGAACACGAACATTTTCTGAACACCCGTTAGACCCTAATTGTGACATTTTATTTGCTTTTGGCTGATAAGAAGTAAATATACTTTACAAAATACTAAATACTGACTTATGCACAGTACAAGAAATTTGATACGTTCCTTTGGCAGGATATCAAAAGCACAGTGCATTCATAATTTCTAACAAACAAGTCACGTTGATGATTGTTCTTATATAGAAATAAAAGGATATCTTATTTTTGTTTAATGTTAACGTGTGTAGATGTGGTAGTTCTGGGAAGTGAATTTCCTCGATTTCATTATTATCGAGTATCAACTCTTGCAAGTTCTTGAAAGCTTCTAAACCGTCGAGGTTGCTGAAAAATAAACACAATGAATAGGCAAAACAAATATTTAACCATTTTAAAATGAGATAAATAATATGAATATCTAGTAAAAAAGAAAACGTCGCAACCAAGTTTATTTTTAGAAAATACATTGGATACGAAAATTCTGTATATTAAATAGCTTTCTATTACTGGGCGTGAATTAAAGTTGAATACGTTAGATAGGAAGACTCTGCATATTGAATATCTTTCTATCACTGGGCGAGAATTTAAGTTGACAAACACAAAAATAATAAATGATATTCAAATTTCTGAAAGGTTTCTACATGTACCTCAAACAATTGAAACTCATATCCAGTCGCGATACATTCGATCCATAGACTTCGGTGATTTCTTTTGGAATGCAGACAACATTCTGGCCGATTAGAGACAACTGTAAAATAAAGGAGACTCAGCGGCGATTTTAAATACTCTAATTATGTAACATTTAGCTAAATATATCATAAAGCAAACAAACGAACTACAAATTAATACTCCGCAAAGCATTGGAATTCAATTATCAAAAGAATATGCAACCCGCGCATGTCCCGTTTAAATAACCCCTGCATAAACAAATTAACGTAATTGAAGGAGTATGAAAATGACCAGATACTGGTCAGAGCCACAGATTATTGAAATGCAATGAGTTCAAACGTTATTCACTAGCAAAATGACGCAAACAACCGTGCATTGAATCTTAAGAAATACACCTAAAACCTAAAGTTATCGCCCGATATTCACCTATTCAAGGGCCAATGTCAATAAGGATCGACCACTTGCAAAATTGGGTGTCACACGCTAATAAAAAATACTAATTGCGAAATAAATGGCATTAAAGTGTGTTAAATTGAAATGTGGCCTAGTCTTCCCTAAAACCAATCGCGAAAACCCGGTTAAAAAAGATATTTCCTGTGCAAAACAGTGGTTGAAAAGGTAAAATATGGCAAAAACGGCATGTCACACGGTAGGGTACTATAGGGGAAAGCTCAATAAAAATATTTTAAAGGTTTATCAACCTTTCTGATGGTATCATTTACTCGGAAATAGACAGAGCAACGCCAAACGAACCATGCTTTTTCTCTGAATAGTGATGATTGACAAATATGAATTTTTAATCAATGTCACACGGTTTCCGTTTCCTGTCCGTAACAGAAA
>LQRL01037173.1:6166-32949 GCA_001703475.1 Hydroides elegans
TTTTTCTTCAAATCCAATACTTCACTATTTTTTTTAATCATCGAGATCTGTGCTTGAATATGTTAAATACATTCTTCTTGTATCATTCGTTTTGTATCTTGTATTAAAATACGGTACATGATTTTATTCCCTATCAGAATTATGCCAAACTCGACCTTGCATCATATACCCTAAATATGATTAGCAAAATATAGGCAAGGTCATGCATATTTATAGACATCAAGCGTCCCCCCTCCTCATATATTTTATCATATGCATATGCATTGTATGCAGTTTTGCACACTTTTTGGAGTTTATATCAAAGTTTACTAGATTTCTACCTTGACCTGTGCCTTATCTCACATCTAATCAGCTGACCAGTCAGTTTTAAAACTCTTTGAAATCGTTACCGCCAGTCACAACATTTACCATATGATATATCTTTTCCTTTTAAGCGAGACACTTCCAATCCGTCAAACGTCAAATTTACGAGCGTCGCTCTAACGACCTTGAAGAGATGAAACGGCAAATGGGTTGAATGTCCCAGCCGTATCGGGGGTGAGACAAGACAAGATCGGGTAACTATTTTATTCTGGATATTTTCTAAACTAATGTATCAATCCAGCATGCGCGTCCATTGCCTTATGCTTGTCTAATTTAGAGAGGTGTAAATAAATATATTAAAAAAAAAACAATCGTAACACGGCGGTCGGTTGTGTGTTATATTTAATAATCACTTATTTAAGTAATATAAAATATAACTAAACATATGTCAACATTTCAAATTGGCTTTGATAGGGATGATTAACGATCCCGAACTATTTTTTGTTTAAATATTTATTTATGTATAAATTCAATTATTGAAAATAAAATGTGTATATGTGCATTTCCCCATATAAATGTACATGCATTATTGCGCCTATCACTTGACATTTGACCCAAATATAATTAAATCTTTCTGTAACCCGTGGGGCTAACGCGCTTTCTTATGAAACTTCCTGTAACTTATATTGAATAATATAAATTATAATGTAACCGCAACCCCCTATAGGGAAAATGTGTAATTTTGGGGTTTCGTTATATATATATCACATGTGTTACCCAAAAAGATGCTTCTACATTCCAACCCCTTTAAATTTATTATTTTTAGGTTTTCTCAAGACAGTTAAATGAGAGGGGCTTATATGTGACCAGAGGCTAGTTTGTTAAATTCTATTTTAGTTGGATAACTTGCATTTTACTTGAAAATATAAGATATGAGGGAAAGGTTGCTTTTAAGTAGCGATTCATATCGCCACTTGCAATTGCATGGTTGCCTATTTATTTATAAAATCGCAAGAAACGGTAGTGTCACTAATTGTGGTTTTATAAACAATGAAAAATCGCAATTGATGATTAGAATCACAACTTTAATGTAACCGCGCCATTGATTTTGACATAGTACCAAACCAATAGTCAGTATTTCACATATGCCGCGACAAACGGTAAGCGTTAATACTCGAACTCGTAAGGAGCATAATGTAAAGAAAATGTGGTCAAATCAAATTCACTGTTCATAAATGAATTACAGTCATATGCGGCTATGAATTGAAACCTAGAGTTATGTCCGATAAAAAGCATGCTTATTTTCATGAAAAATACGGAAACACATTAAGTGAATGGTTGAAGCCAACGTTTTCTTTAAACGGGTTAAAACAAAAAAATAGGCCTAGCTTGCTATACATCTCTATCAGACATCCTTACTCCTAAATGTCACACTAACAGTAATTAAATACGAGATGTCCATTGTAAACTCCATTCTCCCAGAAGTGTCACATTTGCAACACCATTCAATAACCGCGACGAGAGGGGAAGGGTGTTTTGTAATCAAGCAAAGAGGGCCTGGGTGTCCTCAACCCAATCGACAATGGTCGATCTAATGTTTTCGCAGTGCTAAGTGACGTCAATAAAACGTCGCCGATTCAGTGTGTATTGAGGTTTATCTAGACACCAATTTACGTTGCGGTGTCCCATGTTTACGTACGAATTATGCACTATGACGTTATTAAAACGTTGTCTATTTTGCCGAAATGAATAACGCACGCCCGGCAAACGTCCATATAAATGTATAACCAAAGGACAACATAATTTCGACGTCACAAGACGTCTTTCTGAGCTAGCGAGGTGTCCTAAAGTTTTTAAAGATAAACTACCATTTCCACATTATCGACATCAGATGATTTCATTGCTACGTCAAACTTTTATGCCGCGACGTTTAAAGCCTATTATTTATACAGCTCTGGAGCGGAACGTTTAACGTTCCTTCGACGTTTTGGTGACAACTTATCGAGTGGGGGTTGTCCCCAATTTTCTTGAAGTTGAAAAAACTTCCCGTTCCTCTATTATCATTATAAGCAAAAGTACTCTTTAATCAGCGTAAAGTAAATGAAGCATCACCTTCGTTTATGCGGAGAGGGGTAACAGAATGCTAGGCAAGTATGGCACAAGGGGTGGGGAAGTGAAGGGTTCGGGGCGAGAGGGTACCCAATGATTTGAAATTTCAAATATGTCTTTGTAAAGTTTAATGGTGAGATTATATTTTTGTTGGAATTAAATACATTTTAGAACATCTGTGGGCTAATCGCGATTTTTTACAAGACATGAAAACTGTCATTGATGCATAGTTTGCTTTTTCAATGTTGACAAATCTTAGTTTTGAGAAAAGCAGAATCCTTACTTATTTAAGTAGCACTATATCACATGTTTTGTGCAAAAGACATTTTACTGAGAATGTAGTTCATGTATATTTGGTTTATAGAAAATATAGGCGATTCACATGTTTATGTTTTACTTCATCTTCTTTGGTAGGATTGAATAAACGTTTTGTGTTGTCGTGTTTTCGTCTGAATTGTCAATCTCCTGTCTGTATGAATGAAAATGTTCTTTACATATAAAAATGCCAAAAATACAATAAAAACAAAAAATCTTCTCTTTTTTGCGTTAAGCTTATGGTATGCTCCCCTAGGAATGTAGGCATGACATTAAGATCTCTCCTTAGCAGCATAACACATGCGTTTCTCTAGAGAGGCGACGCAAAGTTGTAATTACTTGGGTCATTTCAATATGAGGTATTCCCCCCTTAAGCATATTAGGTTATTTTGGGGAACGAGTTTTAATTGAAACTTTTATTAACGCGTAGAAAGTGAAATTTGGTTTATTTTATTTCGCAGTTGCACAAAAAGAGAGGATAGAAATAAAATCATATAAAGTTTGAAGTTTGAAGTTGTTTACCAACATAGTATGAATTTGATATTATTTTTAGTAAACAAAGCTGGGATCAGGATATCATTTTATCACATTTGCATGTACAAGGATAAAACAACGGATGCCGTATCAATAGCAGGTATTAATTTTATATTTCCAAACTATTTCGAAAAATATGTTGTTTTAAATAAGTCTCAATTTCACTTCAATTCATTTAAGAAACTTTATGTTTGAACTTTAAACTTTATACTTAAGTTTTTAGCTTCTAAACTGTACTATATGTCTCCTACTCCCCTCCCCCACCCCTATTTTCGGTACCGAGTTCAGAAACCCCTTCTAAAATTGCACATTTCAGTCACATAAACATTCTTGTACGAGTCATGAATTACGTTTAAGGGCTTGTCTTTTGGAAAGAAGCCATTTGAGTTGAAAAGAACAAGTTTTCTTGGTTAATATTTTTAAACAACACATTTGGGGTTCAGTATATAGAGACTTCTGAAAAGTGCGATTTTTGCGCTGATTTCGATTTCGTCAAACATTTGTCCACTTAATTATATAACCGACATGGTCGTTTCATAGATTATTATCCAATTTATTCAAAAATAAAACATTAAGATCAAACATAAAATTATTTCTTTATAATAGAAAATCATAAGTAAATTTGCTATGTGGCATATCATTTGATTAATGTTTTACACACCAATTCTTAAGCAATTCCATTATGCACATAACCCCTCAAAAATGTTCATAAGTTGAAAAGAACGAAATTCTGTTATTTCGTGAACTGAAATTGTAAAGAAAAAATATTGCGTGACTTCAAAAGTGTGGAGTTTTATTTTCGGCACTTTTCTAAATAGAAAAACACATTATCGTTATTGAAGTTGGATAATTTACTAGATGAAAGGTAAGTTGTTGAAAGGAAAGGGTCATGGTTTGGCATGATTTAAATATGTTGAAATGATGCATCGATTGCGGTGTGGAGACAGGTTTATGGTAAATGTAAAGACGGGTATAACTGTGGAATAACTTATTGTATACAAACGTTCATGCAAGAGGGTCTGGTCACAAAGAGAACTGGTTTAAACGAATATGTTTTTTTGTACTTCTCCCTTAGAATCGCTCGGTACAACCGGCACTATTGAATAATCATGGATTTACCGCTATGTACATGACTATGAAGTGTAGATGAGGATGAATAAAGTTACAAAATGTATAGTTGTTGAGTCATAAAAAAAGTAATTTAAACACACAAACAATAAGTAAATTTAACCGTTTGTGTTTGATGCTACGAGTGTGACGTGGCCAGAGCGCTACTGTATGAGTGACTATATCTTTTTTTTTTTGAAATTTGAACAATATTTTAACATTTTTGGGTGTGCATATTTATGTTATGTCTGTGACCATAGTGGAAATACCAGACAGACCACATTGAGGGTTTCAGGGTAGACGGGAAATATTGCCTAGAAATAATTAATGACTCATAATCCCCTAAGCATTACCACAACATTTGCCTGAAATAAATTTAAATACAATAGTATTTTAAATCATCAATAATTTTTCAAAGACGAAATTTTCTGAATGTGCGTCATTTTATTTGGATAAAATGGAATAACTTTTAAACGTTTACAATCACTAAACGGAAACACGTATTGACTTATCGGTGTATATTGCATCTGTCCAATTCCCGTTTTATTTAGCGAATGCATGTCTCCTTTAGAAAATAAATTGAATGAATATCAAAAATACCAAATACAGATAAATAGCATGCAGATGACTTCCCCAAAAAATTTAAGTCTCGTGAATTTATATTTCTTGTAATAAACTAACTTACTGATCATAAGCGTACCAAGGTTCAGAAATATGCAGAAACCTTTTACTAAAAATATATTGTGTTATTATTACTTTACATTAAGGTATGTTATGTGTAAATAAACAAAACGATTTTATTTAAATCTGCGTTTTATTACTATATATTTCAATATTCAATGCTTGTTTTAATGTACCTTGGACTATTAATCCCTAACTATTAGGTGCATTAATCTTACCGCACTTAAGTTTTTAAGAAATACTGTTAGTGCCCCTTTAATTCCACTGGGTAAATGTCGACAAAAATTAGAGTCTATCAACATATGTCATCGTTTATATATTTTAGGCATATGGTGTACGAAGTCTAAATCTTCTATTTGCAAATGTACTATATAGTATAATAATGGTTTTGCCAACCTCTAATGTGCGAGTAGGCATGTTTCTTAAATCGTATTGAAAAACAAATACAATAAACCCAGCAATATTGAATTTACATTTTTTCTGTGAATCTGGTGTGATTTCATAAAATTTCGCAAATGCCTGCCCGCATCATAAGGGTCTGATAGTTGAACGGCAATTCAGCAGCGAGTTTTAATATTGAATTTAATCAGGTAATTTAAAATAAGCCAACCAAATTCAATGTAGTAACATAAAAACTGATCTTTGGAGAACTTATAAGCTCGCTTTGTTACCAGACTCTCTATGTGAGTCGCACAATGCCTCAATTCTTACAAAATTTGATTTTGATTTATTGTTAACTAATATTTGACAAGTAATAGAACCGTTTGACATATAAAGGTCGCTTAGGTTCCCTAAGTTGCTCTGAAGGTAAATTCCTTCTCGCTTAGTTATAATGCGTCCTTTATTTATAGACTTTTTCATGAAGAGGTTCTACTGTTATTAACATACACACTTACAATGCGCGCATGAGTCATCGACAAATCATACACCCCTATGCATGACTTAATACCACAATGCTTCAAGAAATTTAATACTATAAAAATCTAAACGATAAGGAATATTTTAGGTTGAAAATTAAAACGTTTTTTTTTCTTGAAGAATCCCATATCTTCAAACGCAAGATGAAACGTCATTTGAAAATTCGAGTGCTATTGCAATTTGAAATAGGACAACTGACGCTTTAAAAAATGTTGATTTAAACCGTGAGCGTTCCATTAAATGACTCTTAGTTATGATAATATTTTTATTCTACAAATAGTTGCTTTGAAATTGTACTGTTTAAAACGAGTCAAGATACACGTAATATAATAAATGTGTTGTATATGGTTTAAAAAGTTCCCATACAAAAGCCCCTAGAACGTATAAATCCACACATATTGTCACTTTTTAGTATTTGATCATTTCGGTGGTTGATCTTTGAGGGATCTTATTCCTATTCATTGATTCTGCTTCGAACCAATTTTTACACGAGCAAAGGGCTAGCACAGGTCAATAGATGAAAGATGGAAACTAAATAACAAAAAAAGCTTTACCCGGAATATATCTCTTCAAAGAGCATGGATCTGACTGATTCAAATATAGATGATTAACAACAGATGAAAGACAGAAGCGATCTAAGAATTCAATTCAATGTCAATCGGACTCGGATGATCGGACATATTATGGATTTGCTTTGGCACATAAGGAAACAGAGAAGAAGAATTGCATGTTACGCTTTAAAACAAAGGGCAGAGCTTTTCTAATTCATCTATGTATTCGATAATAAAACAATGAAAATAATCAGTGAAGGAAATACACTTTGCCGATATCACCGTAGATATTTAAACAATGACAGGAAATTATTATTTATTGTTTTATCAAACATGCAGCCAGGCTTGAATAACTGGTCCCATTGTCATTGTATTCAGTCCTGAAAATTACAAAAAAAAAAACAATTAAAGTTTTTTATACTTTTACGTGACAGTAAAAAAATAAGCCAGGCAAATATTTAGATAATGACATACACATTCTTAAGGGATTCCGTTAAAAAATATATTTTGATGAATTAAATCAAAGATCATGTGTCTTGATTAAAACATTTATCGCTTAAAATGATTTTACAGTCATATCACGTTTCTCAGAGGTGTGAGACGCAATGTAACTGCAAATGAAAACTGTATATTGTAAGACGTTAGTGAACGTTTTTACGTAAAATAATACCCCAATAACATGTAATGTCCTGTTACATCGGAAATGTTTTTCAACATCGCATGAAATTAGTTTGAAGAATATATCGTTTTTTTTTTCTTTTACCACTGGGATTATATTTGTGAAAATGCAACAAAGGGTATATCCATTAGGATATAAACACATCATGTTCTAGCGAATTATGCCGAGAACCCCTCAACATTAGTGTGCTATAGCAGCAATGAGACATCTTAGATGGAAACTGTCGCTGCAATTAAGCATTGATTGGTCACATTGTAGGGTTTTAAGTACATTTCAAAACACGATTTGCTTTTTCTTGGGTAATATCCTTGGTTTCTTGCACACCAAGAATGAAACATAAACAAGAATATAGATACACAGAGTAAATGTAATATTATTTTCAATTTTTCAAAAGTATCAATGAGTATTAAATTTGCTTGCGTTTTGTATGACCTACCTTAACTTAACTACATTAACTTAGGCATAGATATGTGACCCACTTAGCATACTGTATAACTTGCTTGCTCACAGTTTGCACATATGTATCCATAGGCCACAGAGAAAGCTACTCTTACACAGCGGGACATTAATTGAGGTATTATGGTGACACAAGAGTACAGACTGACTGTCCCATATTCTCAAATGGATACGGTCTGATAGACTGATCATATTCGCTGAAAATGTGCCATGTCGTTTTTCCGTGAAAACAATGGCGAACCTTTCTCAAATGCTAATATATGTTTATTCATAAAAATGAAAAAAAAACATAACACATGAATAAATATCAAACGCAAGTTTTAACAACCAATATGGCTTCTTATCACATACAGGAACTGAGAGATTAATTCAGAGATGTTGCATTCTAGAAGCGTCATATTTCGTCACTAACAGTATCACTATGGAATCACTATGTGCGACAGAGCTCAGTCTGAATTACTCGACAGAAGCCAACAGCATTCATGCACAATATACATGTTGTACACGTAGCAACATAGATTAAGATGTCTTGCAGAGTGTTTAGGCATTGAGTACATGTATATCACACCTCAGTCGCCCATCCCAAATGTCCTCAATACTTAGTCTGACCAAGCAGCTAGACGTTTAGACATTGTATTTTTTAGCTATTTTTTTAACAAACCGTTTTTATTTGGCGTATTCGATTTGTGCAATTCTCATTGCGTATCTAAAAGCAAGCATTTGTGGGTTGTCCACAAGTAATACTTAAAAATGTTTTTAAGGGTAAATTCTCTGATTATGTGCATTTTTTTGTAAAATCGACTTGAGTATTAGTGTACCACACCTCCCATCGCCCATCGCCAGTTGTTACTGTACTTACTACTTTAGTCTGACAAAGCAACTAGACGTCTTTAACGGTCATATACTGCAGCTGTAAGGACAAACAACTCCCAGCTGAACCTAGTCACTGGTCAAGCTTTAGGGCCTAGACACATTCGAACCATTTCCTAGTTTTTCTCTAACTAGCCACGTCTTTTAGTGTTTTCCATTCGGTTATCTCGAAAATAACTAAATACACGATCGTTGTGTTTAAAAGGGCTAACGTTTTGAATTTCTAATAAGAAATACATAGGAAACATGATTTATAGAAAAAAAGCTAGACAAGTCTTCCAACGTGACCACGCCTTTCCAGTAATTGCAGGTATAAGGACAAACAACTCCCAGCAGCTGTCCCTTGCACAATTTCGGACCAACACATTCTACGATCATTGCAACTAAAGACAAACAAACCGATTTCAAGGCAACAAATAGTTGGAAAATCCGATAAATCGATGCGTTTTCACAGTAATTTGTCGCCGCGTTTGTCTGAATGAGTAGAGAAAGTTGTGTTTATAAATGACTGCAGTATTGTAAGTTCTGTGTGTGGTTTTTGTTTTGAATTTTTAATTGAGTGATTATATTAAGGGTATAATAATTTTAATTCATTTGCATATGGATCATTTGGCTAACAGATATAAGCATGGCTTGGAATCATGTTGATTGAGCGTTGGTAGGAGTCATTTAGTAAATTTGATTAAAAAGAAAATACTTATGAGCAAAACCTTGGAGCATTTAATATCGGACAACCAACCTGATATAGTCGATTTTAGACTTGCCAAGATAGGGCTCTTAATCGAACGTTGAATTTATAAACAATAAATTCAAGCTATAACGATATGTACATACAGTTGTATGACATTTGGAATTTAGAAAGTGGCGTTTGTATATCTGACATTTAAAAGGTTTTGTGAAATTACAATTTATCAAATTATCATTAAAATCGCTGATACAAATGCAAAACCCTATAAGGTTTAGGTGCAAATAATGATCGTTATTGCAGTACACCATAGCACAACATCATGATTTGGATAACTATTAAGTATGTATTTTAAGCATTAAGCTGGACAGGAAAGTCCTTCTCAAATGAGTACGAATCAATATGAGCAACAGACAAGGAATTGTTGAATGACTCGCGAAATATAATACTCACATACTGCGAGGAAAACTCAAATAAGCACCGGGTGGTCAAACATAAGGATAATATAGTCAGGTGTTATTACTAGAACTGGATAAGCACATAAAGCATATTTATGTATGGATATTTTGCTCTAATCTGAAATTTGACATTTTGATATGCAGACGATTGTGTTATTTTATTATGGCAAGTGTTTGTTTTTATCAACTACACGAATTCGAATATTCAAGATTTAAACATTGACCTGATGGAAGAAGCAAACATTAACGTTAGAATTGATTTAGCTCTATAAAAAAATAAAGAATTGATATTATGACAATTTTATCTCAAATATTAAAAAAAAACTAAAAACTTTCTTCAGCAAATAACCCTTTCTTTACGATGAACACTTAATCGAGCAAGCGGTCATTTCATTATAGACTTATGTATAACCAAAACCCCGTCGTTTTCGGAATAATATTTGAGCACACATTTATAACTGTTTGGTCTCTTCCGGACCCAGAATATAATAATAAAGAAAACCGGGCCAGTTATGAATGAATTTCATAAGTGTTTGAACTAAATATCAATGTACAGAATCAAGTGTTATATAATTATCGCGACTACAAAAGGAGGGACATGCTCAGGGGATATTCAAAGGGCGTGGAGAAAATACTATGTATAGTGAGTAAATGGGCAAATGTCATGTTAAAAGTGAATCTGCTTTATTGTTAGATCAAAGAAATAGACTTACGCGAAAGGATACGTTTTGTTTCATGATTTTGTGAGTTTCTTTCGAATGGATATATTTTTGTCTTTTTACTATATATAAAGGTAAGAAAATTATATTGTTTAGAAACTGCCCATGTTACCAAGTGTCATATGTACATATTTCATTTTTAACTATTTAGCATGCAAATTGTTTAGCATGGCTATAATGAAATTCGTTTATTTTCGAGTTTTCCTTGAATAATTATCATTAACAGTGCATTTTTACTGCCAAAATGGGTCCACGCCAGCTTGTTTTTAAATGTAAATTACGAGTTTGCTGTATATAAACATCTTTTTAAAAAACAAACGCATCGATAAAGAACCGCTTGAAAAATGAAGTAGACAAAAAAACATTTGGCATCTTGAATACGGTAAATAGCAACGACTAATCAACTTGAACTGTCGTTTTGAGACAAAAACAAAAAAGTAACATTCACTATTTCACCAAACATCAAATTCAAACTTAACGCTATGAAAACGTATCCTCTTTTTTGATTTTATCAAAAGCATGGCGTTAATTTATATGTTGGAAATGTCAAAAGAGATAAGTTATAATCACGAACTTCTGTCAAGGTTATACGGATGTCTTTAATAACAGCTATATCATTAAAAAACTAAATTCAAAAACGACTTCAATATATTTTTAAAAAAAACTGTTTTTATAGATCTTTTTTGTACGTGATTTTTGTGAAAATGTGTCAGTCTATGACTAATTTCATGACAACCATTTCTGTGCTACCAAAATTTTTATTTTATTTTTATTTCATTTCTTCTTTTTACAAAACGATCGTTGCAATTTAAGTGGGATGTTATTTGTCATTCAATGCAAAATCAATCTTTTGAGGAGATTTGAGCTGGGAGGAAAATCTATAAAATTGTTCGGCGACGGTTCCTGAAGTAGATATTCATTGGGTTCTGTGCTTAAAAATGTTAAGTCAATAAAACAAGTTTTACAGTGAAATTCAAAATAACACGTGATTTATAAAAGACAATAAGGTCTGACGTGAAACGTTTGACAAATTTATGGTGATAATTTATTATTCATATATCCCTAGGCGATTGAAAACAGATTAGACCTAAAAACATCATCGATGGGTTTTAAGGATTCTTACCCTGGCTTGGCCATTGTATCTAACAGCTTATGTTGTTTATGTAGCTCACTTTAAATAGTAAAACTTCACATACTTAAAATACATTAACAACTATATATTACAAGTTTAAAACAATATTGCGGGCAATATTGCATTTATTGCATGGAACCTTTATGCATTCCTTGCCCTCGATTAGTCAAAAGAAACGCAACATATGCGTGACTGCAATAGAAAATATTGTTCTATTTTGCTCACGATCACCTGACTCGAGACTGAGGCCAAAATCAAAGGCACTTTCCTTTAATGACTCAATTAATATCTGCGTTTCCTAAGACATGGCCATACGAGAAGCTAGTTTGATACTTTTTCATGACCAAAAATTAACGTTATTTTTCAGAGTTATCCTTATGGCGACCCAAAAATGCCCGCTACATTAAAAAAAAAACTCAATTTTGAATTCTCATACCGCATACATTGAAAACATAGTTTATTAGGATAGAGGAATGAATAGCTTGCCGTCTAGCCAGGACCTAAGGGCAAAATCAAATGCACTTTCCTTTAATGACTCAATAAATATCAGCGTTTCTTAAGATGTGGTCATACGAGAAGCTGGTTTGATACTTGTTTTATATAAAATGTGTTTTTTTTATGTCATCCTTATGGCAAACCCAAAGTGCCGGCTGCATTTGAAGAAAAAAATCCTTTTCGAATTTTCATACAACATACATTGAAAACATAGTTAGGATGAATGGCTGAAAAAGCTTGCCGTGTGGCCAAATCAAATGCACTTTCCCTTAATGACTCAATTAATATCCGGGTTTCTTATATGAATAGGGAAAGCCAAACTAAAGGGGAGAAAGAATGAAGGGCACCCCACGCCACATTTTTCAAAAAGTTGTTAAATCGCCTTAAAACAACAATACAAGTACGAACAACAACGAAATAATGGTTTTTAAACATTAATATTTCGCAAAAAGGTGTTCCGTTTTTCCAAGCAAGCTGGGCAGTTCCTCCTTTTCTAGCCAGCTTGGAACGGAAAAGGAACACCTTTTGCGAAAATTGAAATGTTGAATCTATCTAAAATACCTATCATACATGGTAAATTACAGTTTATTATACAACTGCAAGCAGGTTTTATCAAGTTTGAAATAATAATTCTCAATATTTATTACGAAAATTAGGAAAATATCAAAAAAGGTGTTCCTCAATCTGCTAAAATCTCCAAGCTAGAATGATTTTGCTCAAAATTTCCAAGCCAGCTGGAATTTGGTGGGGAGCACCTTTTTTGGGGAACAGCTCGTGGGGTACTCTTCAAGAATGGCAATGTAACGATGTTGTGGGAGGAGGTTGACACTTTCAGATGCAGCAAAAACATATAGCTAATACAACACATATAGCCAATACTTAAAATCCATGAAACTTATCTTACCTTTTTTTATTTACATGCATATGGCAACCGATTTTTTCAAAAACTATAATATGTTATAAGCATTTAAAATCTCGTTCATTGAAAACTTCCTTTACTTATATATCGGTTTTTAACATTTACGCATATACATTAACTCTATAGTAATCCTGATTGAATGTTTCCTGATCCAGACTGTTTGACTCATAAAACTAACAGATGACGGATTACCAATGCACCCCCATTTAACAAAAGAGAGAGTGGGTGTTATAAATAATAAAACGCCCCTCTTAATATGACTATTCCCTATAGAATGTTATTATGATTGTTGGGGGTCAAAACATAAGGGAAAGTGGATAAACATTGGATTAAGCATGTATGCTGCAATAAACTGATTATTTTGTATTAATGATCTGGGAAAGTGTCTATTGTTTGTTACTGATTGATATTTTGTAAGTTAAACATTTTTATTATGAAAAAAAAGTTTATAGTATGCAAAATATTATATTTTATTATAATTGAAAGGAAATTGATTATTATGTCTGTTATATTGGACCACATGCTGATTGCTGTTAGATATGCTAGTGACTAAAATCAGATTAGAATTGGATTATAATTTAGTGGTTGTTTCTCATTGGATATTTATTTGTAACTCACTTTTGGGATTATATTTTCAGAAATAATAAACAAGCGTTGTTCAATCTTGCTATATCAATGGATAGGATAATAGTGTATACCGAATTTCATCTTGGGTGTCGATGTTATAAAAAGCGTCTCGAAAATAGAGGTATGTTTTGGGTATGGGATTTGTAAGCTATCTGATAGAATCTATATTCATTCAGGGTAAACAAATACACATGCAATTTTTCGATTTACTTAAAAAATATACAAAATTATTTTCTTTTATTCATTGAATGTCCTTCATGCCCAGACAAAGATATATATATCTATTTTAAAATTATGGTTGAAAATAGATGGTCGTGATACATGTTAATGCATGCAAACAAACTCAGGCTCTATAGTCTTTGACAATTCGTACACATGATATTGAAAGTCCTTTACATCTTTTAGGAATACATGTATATCCAAGCGGAAATGAATGTATATTCATACTAATGTTATCAGCCGATGTTCCAGATGGTATTGATTCGGAACGCCAATGTTTTAAATCATCGGACCAAACGCGGAAGCAATTTTTTTATATATTATAAACAGAGTCGAACGGATACGCCCCTTTCAATCCGCTCATGGACAAATCGTCTATTTTTTGGCGTATCGTTTACCTTATTATGTTACCTTAATCAGTAAATGCATATACAAATCATAAACTTTATTATGTTACCTAAATTGATACATGCCTTGAAAAGTCGTAAATCCAATTTTACTACTGCAATGACGTCAAATAACTTATTCGTCACTTTGCAAAAATATAACGAATATCTAAAATTTCTCAAAAACTAAAAGTGATACGACATTACATTTGTAGTATATTATAGTAATCATAAAACAATGCTCAAAATTGGTGTTAACAAATGCATATTCTTCACTACGCCAAAAAAATGGAAGAAATGCACTAAAATATCAACTGTGGTGAATATTTATCTATTTTGCATGCTAAACTTATAACATATGCATATATCTCTTTGATTACACCGAGAGTTTATAAGAATGTTCCATTTTTATCACTCGTAGGTTTTCCCGTTTGATGAATGAGAATGATACTAGGGCATGAAAAAGAACACCAAATAATAAACTGAACACAATTCATTTGATTAAATTGAATGCTACGGATGAATTTAATATATGTGTCATTTAGTCAAACAATGTTTTTTTTTACTGAGACCATGATCTTTAAAAAAAGTGTATTATTCTACCTATTTTACTAATTGAAGAATCAAACTTGTTTAAAACTAAGCTTATCTTCAGTGCTTCATGATTCAAATCATCTTCTCTATCTTTTCTTCATGTATTTATCTAATCGACTATCAAGCTTGTTTTAATTTATTTGTAATAGGTTGACAATAGATTGACAAACCTACAGTCAAAACAATGTTGCCCAGTAGTGATTGGCCAGATAGATACAATTCAGCTACATAGATACGTTTCTCAATTAATGGACACTTCCAATTTGACTCATATAACGGACATCCTGCTATTTAACCAATATGAATATGTTCAGGAGCATTGTTTTGAAACAGTTATTTAGGTAGCTCAATATTGATTCCCATATCACTAACCTTTTACCGCTAGACTAGTTCTAGTCACAACTAGACTAGAAAAATGACCATGTGCTATGTGCTGTGTTTGAAGTTATATAATCTATACTTATAGACTCTGTAGTGAAAAATAAGAGCTAAATAAAACTAAATTTATCCTTTCCGCTATTCCCAAAAACATGAAACACCAAAATATTGACTCTATAGTCCTATTTCAGTAATATAACGACAAGTGTCTGTTTTTGGAAAAAGTCCATTTTTTCCCAAATGCAATGCTTTAACTTAACTGCACATTCTAATTCTAAAGAATTGAATGGGATTGTGTTCAGCAACTTAAAGTCAAATAATAAAGTTACCCCGAGACAAAAAATGAACTTAGATTTATATACAAATGACTGATATATCAAAAGTCAAAGTAAAAAAATCGTAAAAAGTGTCCATTTATTGAAAAAGGACTCTATTAATTTAATTGTTCAGCTCAATTTTCTTCTTTTTTTTTAAAGAAGCACCCCGTTGGTTGCTCCGTTTTTAGTCTTGGAGGTGACTTTGAGACCCTGACAACTTTGACTGGGTTAAAATTAACGGTATCAAAGACAAAAATATTTTTTAAAGAGAGGTGCCTATTTAAGAAACTGATTACTATGTCATAGGATAGCATCTTTGTAATATAAAACGTGTTCAAGGTTATTTATAATATATTAGGTAATTGTGTATTTGATTTTCGTTTGAAGTCAATGCCAGTTAGAATGCAGAATCGGAATAAAACGAAAGATAACAAAAACAAAAAGATAAACTATAACAACGAATAGGATAAATGAAAACGTATAAACAAAGCCTGCTGAATTTACATTTTTGAGTAAATTACTCGTCTTAGCAAGTGGTCAAACCCAACAATGGAGTATATATGCATTGGGTCATTCTAATCTATCCAAATAGAAATAAAGCCGTTTCATAGCGGTTGGCCATAGGGTAAGCGTTTTTCTCGCCTTATCATAAGAAACAGTTTTTTAATGTATTTTTATATCATATAAACTAAATAAACGCATAAAGCCTCAAAACCACAACGAGCGTTTAGGACGCAGTTCCATATGACGTCAAGCGCCACCAGCTTCATTTAGTTTTTTTTCACATCATGTACTTTAAATGAGTTTAACAAGTTTCTTATGAAGAACATAGTGAAAATAACTCAATAAAGCTGGCTGACCATCACGTGTCCTTAAGCGTTTATGAGTTTCCCTTGTTCGGGAAAACCTGGAACAGCTTTCATTGTGGCCAGGCCCTGCTGTTCCAATTGAGAGCGTGACCAATATTGCAATTTGGACAATGGGCATATCTGTCGAAATCGACATGAATTATTGAACATTTCATAGAGCCATACTGTTGCATATGGAGGTTAATCCCTGTCGGTAATGCAGGTTAAAATGATGTTGTTGAATGGCGAAAAGGCACAATAACGTCATTTTGACGCTTCATATTTGTTCCCTAATTTTTTCAGATTTCATCGCAACTATCTCGATACGTCCATGATAAAAACAGCCAATCAGTATACCTCATACGTGTTTTAACAACGGTGTTATACAGTCAGATATCGTCTTTCTGAGTAGGTTCAAATGGGTAATCGAAATGAACGGTAATATCCCTGGTTAAGTATAATTAATATCTACTTTGTGCTGTGGTTGAAGGAATATAATGTTACCACTGGGAACTAGTCACTCCGCAAGATTCTTCGGAAAAGACGTTGCTTTTGTATTTGACGTTTAAATGACATTCTAGTTAAATGTACACGATGCTTTTAACCCTTTGCGTCGCAAATGCCGGATTTACGTTGTTTCGGGTTGATCAGTCGGACGTATGAGGACGTCAAAACGTACATTGTAAATGACGCCTAGAATACTTTTATATGGGTTCAAATGAGGACGTCTCTTCTACGTCACATCTCAATGTGACATTGTAGGGACGGCAATTGTGAGGTGGGAGTGATATTCCTGGAAACAAAGTACTGAGTTATAAATGTAACATGTCCGTTTTTATGTAAAGGAAATTGGAGTTGAAAGGCATAATTGGGTTACTAGGGATCATGGTATTGGTGCTATTTGTCATATAATATATAGGTATGATATATAGAATTATTTGTGGGGTATTTTAAACATTATCTAGTTCATATAGGTTTCATACACATGTATGTACATTGAACACTTTGATAAATGTAAAATTGAGGACGACTTATAAACAGTAAACATGAATATAAAAGAAAATACATAAAACTTCTATTTGGTTTGATTCATCTTGTTTATTAGTGATAATACTTGTTATGATTCTGATATACAATGATATAGAAACATGCGAACGTTCATTACCATGAGCACTTAGGAAATCTTTTTTTTTTTCAATTTGCAATTTGCAAGCTGAATCATTTCACTGGCATTGATATTGACGTACCATATTACATCTTACTAATTCCTTGACCCAAATTGAAAGAAGAAAGATGGACATTTTTCAATGCAACCAAATCATCACTTTATATTAAAATTCGATTCAAATCAGATCAATTTAACCTACTTTTTTCAACAGCTGCTATTTGTAAATATGTGTTAATGTTCTTTTTCTCTTTTGAAAGGTATTTCATTGGAAAACTATTAAAGTATGGTTATTATCCGTATGCGTCTTTGCTTAATTCATATGTTCATAACGCAATTACATTTTGTAAGTTTCCTCAATTATTTTATATAAAGCTAATGTCAATATGCTTATATTTACAGATTGCATCGAAACTTTATTTTTATTTTCGGACAAACATGTCTACAATATGTTCCCCAAAAGCTAATAT
Source organism: Hydroides elegans (assembly GCA_001703475.1). Classification (NCBI taxonomy): domain Eukaryota; kingdom Metazoa; phylum Annelida; class Polychaeta; order Sabellida; family Serpulidae; genus Hydroides; species Hydroides elegans. Next base: position 24,102 of record LQRL01037173.1, read on the forward strand.
ATTCTTTATATAATATATGTATGCTTCGATAAATCCAAATTTTACCTAGGGGGAAATATCAACGAAATTAATAATTATGTTCGTATGCTGATCATTTATCTTAAATGCATTTATAGACAATGCAGGTATCGCTAGACCAAATTTAAGTAGACCAGCAATACCGACAAAGTTTCATTTTATTATTGTATTGAAACAGTTTGCGTGGTCACATCGTGAACTTTTTTTTTCAAATTAAACTTTAATACGTATATACCCTAAATTTGATCTTTATTTAATCCAAATTCTAATTAACTGTTCTACTTTCGTTTTACTTAGACTAAATGCTATTATTTTCAGGCTTTTATTGAGTTGTTTCAATAGAGCTTAACAGAAACTAGAGTCACGAAATATAAGTGAAGAATGGCTGTTTTAGAAACAAAATCGTAATTAAGCCAGGCCCTAGTAAATGTAGACCATGCTTGTTGCAGCCAATTTAACCAGACAATAAACCTATTTATGCATTTTTCTCTTGTTACAGATTCCATCTGACACTTCGCCATCAAAAACTCGGATAAGTCAAAGTATCAACGCAACGCAATCAAGAGAGTTATTTCCGAAGGATTTTTTACCGCGCATCTCATGGGATATTGAAATTTATTGGAAATATATTGGATATTATATTTGATGTATTCATTGATGATACGCATATGCAACGCTTACCACTAATTATTGGATTAAACAAAAGTGGTTTATGAACATATATATTGAGTGGAAAGAACCATCTATTCCCTTTGCGCTTCAAGCAAAGTTGGGAAGATTGAATCTTGAAAGTGAACATTCTATCATAAGTAAAAGCGACTGACCACTTATTGGATTACATCATATTGGCATATAAATAGTATATTTTCTCATATAAAGGAGAAGTTTACATCATATATTATATAAAAAGATAAAAGGGAAAGCTATCCCCCTTTTGTCAACTAAAGAAGGAGTTTATATACAATACCATTTTGCACAAAAAGGGACAAAACTTTTTTGAAAAAGGAATATACCAAGCATGGTTGCATATCACTGCTGTTCGCGCGTTATGCGCGTAACCACTGCGCTTAAAGTCGTCTGCGCGATTTGGGCGATAATGGGGCACATGTCCATTGCAGGTTAGTAAATAAAGGGCGCGTTTTCATTATGGGGTAATTCTGTTTTACTTATAAGCTATGTACCACAATCCATTTTATGAATGATCCTCAATTTCATTCAAGGGGTTCCGTTCATTATTATGTTTAGAACATTTTAAGGGAATCTACTAGTACCTAAAAATATATACATACATTTTCCTTAAAAAAACTTTGTTTTTAAATTGTTTCGTTTAAATGTTTATGATTGATGCCATGGATAATGAGCTCTGTGGCGCATGTCAAATATCCATGCAATAAGTTCTACATTGAGTTAGTACCTTTGCGCACCGAACCCTTCATATGACGTTTGCACGCATAAGTAGGTTTTAAAATATGTCATTTGAAGTAAAGGGATAAGTAGGTGACGCGCCTTTTGAGTGTGACATAATTCCGTTAAAACGGTGTATGAATGTCCCCATTTTAAGATTAAAGATTAGAAAGTGTATTTTGACCTTGACGTTATATTGTATGCCCCTTTACTTATGTTGTAATTGTCCTCGGTATTAACGCACATGTAAGTTGACTATGAAAAGGGAGGGTGCCATCCAAAAGATATAAGAAAATACACTGTATGAACAAATATGGAATCACAATAGTGTTCATTTCCTTATTTAAAATGAACCCTAGAAACTCTTGTTTCCAACATGTGTGCAAACACATCATTGAAAAAAATTAGAAATATGTTTTTAACCATTAAAGAAATAAATCTTGACATTATGCATACATGAAGGGCTTCGTACAACAATGTGTTAAATCGACTTAACAAGTTTCGACAAAATATATTGCAAAGTGTCACATTATTATAAAGACATGTTATATACTTAGATGACACCTCAAAATCAATGCGATCATAATAGATCTATCATTTGACCACTTTCCAATCCTTATATAAATGCCCAATTAAAAACCTTCGATGTCTCTTTACTCAAAACGATGATTTCAGACTTAACACAGTGTTGTACGGAGTCCCTCACATGTTTTATTCAATATCATTAGCGACGTGTCTTAGGCTGACCCTATGAAACCGAAATATTGCGACGGTCGCCATGTGTATCATTATTTATGCGCTTGTTGTTTCATGATAATATGGAAAATGTAGCAAAAGTTTAATCGCAAAGGGGAGCGGAGCTCCCCTTTGCATTATACAACAGGCATGTTTTGCGCAATATATTGTTTCTTTTTTATATCTATCCAAAAAAAACACAATTTTTACACTGATCATGTGACATGAATTATACTTCAGTATGGGCTAAATTCAACAAAATGGCGGACCATGGGGAGCTTTTTTTCGACAGTAACCCAATGATTTGAATCATCTCATTATTTTCGCGATACTAATCTTTCAACCAAAATATAAAGATGAAGTATCCCAAAATATAAATGTATCAATAATTTTACAGAAAAATATAAGATAACGGAGTATTTGTCACATAAGAAAATTAATTATACCGTTCGACACCGCGCTTTACCATATTTTTTTCTTGAGTAATATGCTTTTTACTTTTAAAATTGTTTCAAATATCAAATTCACCTTTTATATTATTGACAACTATTAAGAAAATAGAGATGATTTTCCGGCAAATTGTTTTTTTTTTTATAAAATCGTTGATTACAGCTGCTTTCGGCGCTGCCATTTTTAAAAGGCAATACATTTATCACGACAGAAAGGTTTAAAATATATATAAACAATATTACATAGAATGGATTGGTATTTAAGTGCAAAGAATATGATAGAGAAATGTTAACAATGAATATAATTTCGTTGGTTACAGCGTTAACGTAATGTTTTATTTCGAATAAACAAATTATTACGTCATAAATTTCGAAATGAACACTTATAGTGTTACGTCATAACTGACACGTTAAATGACAGTGCGTAGACAATGTAATGCAATCCAATGTGTAATTTAAATAGCAATCAAATTATAATCGTTATTATTATTGCCTAAATTGAAAAAAATAGTATAAATTACAAGATACAGTTATAGAAAACGTCTGTCTTTAATTTTGAAAAAAGTTTTATTGATAAATAAGTTTATGTTAAGTATTAGCAATTAATCAGGAACATATGATAATTTCTTTTTTGGATATTAAATTTCATTTATTGCAAATATGAAACGTAAAATGCAAAATATTCATTTTTAGCTAAAACAAAACCCCTTTGCATATGCGATAGTACATTCTAGTTTACAGTTTGCCTCTTATCTCTTCAAGCCACGGTTTCAAACTCTACATTTCAAATCATACAAAAAATCGAGACAGTGCTGCATATTAAGGCATCCTGTATCATTTGTCACACTTTATGTCCAAAGTTGACCCTATCAAAATGATGAACATTTTTGTTATTCGTATTCACTGATCTAAACGACATTTTGTTAATGTTTGTTTACTTCAACATTCTTTATTTATACAAACTTGACCAATAGTTGACCATTTGCTGTAATTGACTTTATTAAAATGAATGGTCATTTACTAACCGCGCGACATCGAAAAAGCTGGCTTGTTGAGTTATAAATTATTGAAGGTGATTCATTTGATAGTTTTATTACTTGGTCACTTGCATGTTTTGAAGAAGGTGATTTACCCTGGTAATAAGGTAGAATTCTTTAGCATTCTACAGTATTTAAATCCACATACATGTAAAATCATGTATATTCTTTTCAAAGATAAACACCTTTTGATTGATTCCCCTGAAAGTTTTGGTCTTCTCCGAAAATCATACAAATTAAGATTTTTGAAAACACTCGGATAAAATAAATACATACATGTAGCACAAACGCGTTCCAAATTCTGTTTAAATTTCTTTTCATCACTTTTTGAAATATTTTTTTCGCAAACTTTGTACTGCGGTCTATGGACACTTATTGTTAATACTTTTCCAAGTCGAGATAACATTTTGGAATTTATTACTCATTTATGTTAATATGAAAATAAATTTCTGACCATCAATATTTCTTAATCGAATGTGGCATTTTAAAGCAATGATAATAACTATGTAAATTGGTCATATTGAGGATGCGCTTAGCATAAACGCTGAAACAAAGACGTGCATTGTACCTTAACCGATTTAAATTTTGCAATATCACATGTTTACATATTTGTATTTATAAACACGTAGCATGAAACAGAACTTAATACATCATTATCAAATTACAATGCAAAATATGTCTTTGTCTCTGGGGTTGTTAACCATTTAAATGGATTGCTTACGTCTGAAATGAATTTTGGAAACATATCACATTTCTGGGTTCTGGTATAACTTCTATTAATACGTTTGATTAACGAAAACAGGCTGTTCAAAATATGTTTTCAATATCATGTTATGTTGAATGTTATGCCGTTTATTAAAAGAAACCCCATGACAATGATAACATTAAAATCGCATAAAGCTCTGTACAGAATGAAATTTTCGCCGTTAAATTTTCGCGTTTTAATATTTAAAAAAAATGAAAATATTTTATGTAAATGATTGTTTTATATTGTTTGTTTATTTTAGTATGAACCAATGTTATGCTGTCAATCATGTGTGAAAGTTTGGTTGCATTATGAGTAATGGTTACATATATGTTGCATAATATGTGAAAATCGCCGCGATTTTTACTTAAAGTTCAATATCAAAGCAACCATTAGAAATAATGCAACCAAACTTTCACACATGATAAACAACACATTAATGTTTCATATAGTAATAAATAAACAGTTCAAAACAATCGTTTATATATGGTATTTTGAAATTGTAAATATTTAGGCGCGAAAATTTAACGGCGAAAAGTTGATTCTGTACAGAGCTTTAAAAAGTGTGTAGAGTCAGTAGAATTGTTCCTCCATTCTAGCCTATTGGACAAGTCGTTCTCTTAATTATCTATAATAAATAATAAAATACCTAAGTGGTACCGCTTCAATTTCCAAACTGAAAGAAAAAAATCAAACATGATTTACGGATATGATTCGCTAGCAATATCTTTTAATAAGACCAACTTGTACTTGTGAAATAAATCTAGATTTATTCAACTTTTTCCCAGTTAATGACTTAATCAAACGCTTAACTGCATGACCTCTCAAATATGAAAAAAAAAATCAATTCTCACGTAGACATTTTCTCTCTTTTTCTTGCCCTTATTTGACAAACACAGCTTTTGTAAGATTTATTTCATTTTAACTTTATCTCACATTTTAATGACGTATATTGCTTACACCTGAAGATGTTTCACAATGTTCAAATCACAGAACACTTTGAATGGCAAACAAACTGAGCCTGGAAACGGTTTATAATTCTTTACAAACAATTTTGTATAATGACTCAGCTTAGGGAATGCGAATATATTTTTAATCATTTGACAATAATTGTTCGTGCATGAAACTTGAGGTTATTCCTTATCCACCACTTCATCAACAACACATTACTTTATATTCTACACCATATAAGATGTTGATTTATAACTGAATATTTCATTTTTACCACTTGTTAATACACATGTACATGTACGTCTGTTGCGTGCCAATGTGTCAACCCGAACCAATGTGTCAACCGGGCTGTTTCGAACCAATATGTCCACCCAACCGTGCCAATGTGTCAACCCTGAACCAATATGTCAACCCAGCCGTGCCAATATGGCACCCAAGCCATAGACTAAGAAAGCATGACTTTATTTTCAACATTTAGGCAATATGCATGGAATTATTAAGGAAACAAAGAACGTCCCCACAAAGTGCTTTAAAAGGTTTCCATATCCGACTGGGGTTAATTCTAATGATTTAGACTTGATTTAAGTTGCTCGAGAATAGTGGGTGGATTCGAACTCGCTCGTTTGGCTGACGGGCGTTTTACCATCTCTTATTAATATATGTTGATTAGCTTTTATAATCAAAATAATCAATAAAGAGCTCGACGTTTTTTAAAGTCCGTCTAAATGGTAAACACTCTCTTTTTTCTCTCCCTTTTGGTTTCTCATGCTCTAGGTTGGATTGCATGTTATATTTGTATTTAAGGATGTAACATCATCTGCAAAATGCAACCGCATTTGTTGAATTTCGAATTTAGAATTCAATTTTTCCTAGAATACAACGAACAGTCACTAAATCCCATTTTCTGTTATAATGTGGCACGGCTAAAAAAACACGAATAAATTGCATTTTAAAAAGAAAGCATATAACAAAATAGGATAATTTTATAATAAATATATGCAGATTAAAAAGTTGCGAAACATATAATTTTCTTGGTGTAGTTCAAATACTGCCAATGGGTGCAAGCTCTAAATTTCAACCGGAAGTGCCTCTGGACGTAGCCTAGAATTCCAATTTCGTTTTAAGTTTTAATAAAAAATCGTTGTTCCTCCCCTCACATGTTCTATCTCGCATGTTGAATTTTTGAGGGTGGAAGTAAAGACCGCGCGCTAAATAGAAACAAATATTACAAACAAATTATTCCTATCAAACATTGATTTGAAACTGGGTCTAGGCTATGATAAAAGATAGATAGATCTACGGTTTGTATATGTTCACTATATTCTTAGATCTGAGGTAGCCAGATTCTTTCGGCGCTCTTTCGGGCGGATGGGGACGTTTCCGTTTTCTTTTATTCATGTCCTGGATTATACATTCATTGAGAGGAAAAAAACGTTAAGGGCCTGGTCACACGGAAAGCTTCTTCGAGTTTTTTTCTTTATCTTAACAATGTGTTTATTTCAATAAATTCCTTATAGGTAAATCCAAAACGCTCAAAGTTTTTTGAGTTCCCATCAGGAATGTATTGAAAATGACGGTTTTTAGGGTTTGATGTTAATACACGCTAAAAAAAAATCTCTCATGAATTTCATATGATTTTCGATTTTCAGGGGCTTTCTTGTTTGTATAGCCTTAAAATTTATAAGAGGAGATTGATGCTAAAAAAATATGTTTGCAATAGGCGTTTTTAGTGAAGCAGGGTCAAAAATGACTTTAGTCAAATTTTAACTATGGGTGTTTATTATCCATATTACTTTTGAAGATTGTTTTCTTTTTAGATGGTCTGCAACGCTTTGTAGAAATATAATACTGAGTATGATTTTTATGATATTGCACGCATCCCATTAAGTGTCAAAAAAGACATGTATGTCTCTCTGAATTATTGACAGGGAACCGAGGGGGGGGCACTTTCTGTTCAATTTACAAAGATTTCAACAATTTAAGAATCGGCAATATTTTCTAAGTTTCTCAAACTGCTCCCAAATATACACCAATTTAAACTCATATCTCTGGATTTTAGTTTTTTGCAACATATGACAAATTCTTAGTTGTTTCGTATTGATAAATTTTGAAAAGAATAGAATGTATGAGAAAAATGTTATTACAGTTTAAATAATCCCGTGCCACATAATAGTTCCTTCTCTTTCTATCTATCTCTCTTCTTCATTTTCTTCTTCTTCTTTTTCTTTCGGTTTAGCCTAGAATATAACGACAATTTCAAACACTCAACCCTGCTTTTAATTTTGTTTCTTTTTGTCTCATTTCTTCGCAATTTCGCCTAGAATATGCCAATATATTGATGACCCTGAGAGATTATATCTTTTTTATGAACCTGCCAACAAATTTATCTTTGGTGGTGTAGCTATTTCTGGTGACAATAACATTAGGTTGAGATCATAATGCGCAAGTTTGGCTAAATTCGTAACAAAAAATGAATATTTAGGGGCCGAGTCATAATTTGTTTTAACATTTTATGCTTGTTATCCCTTGTCTTTTCATACCAATAACTGTTTTTTCATGATATACCAACTTCATACATGAATATCCAATAGCATCTGATTTATAGAAGAGTTCCATTAATAAGCAAAAAAAACATTTATTAGAACCTTTTTTGGGTCATTCGAAATTAGTCGAAATTAAATCTCGTACCTGATATATTTTACACAAAAACCCTTTTTTATTACATGAATTCTATGTAATGATCAATCATCCAAATTTTAACTATTTCTAAATCTAGCATACCTCAAACTGATACCATATACCATGGCAAGCATTCTGACACTGATTTATATTCTTAGCACGAATGATACCTTATCATATTTCTCGGCGATTGAATATTTACACTTCAAATTACGTAAAAACTAACATAAAAACTGTGTTGTGTGATATAAATCATATTTCGGGGGAAATAGCTTGAACCTGCATCATGTGTTAAACTTAAGTTCATTTTTAAAATATCAATAATTGATAAAACAAATAATTTATCACTCAAATTATGAGTCCATAAACATATAGGTGAACCATAGGTGGATTTTGATTTTGAAGTATACATTATTCACTAAAAGAACATGGCACACATTTTAATCCACCAACTATCTCCTGAGTTTCCTCTAGAAATAAACAAATGATATATGACCGCTTATCATGCAAACCGTCCAGACAACCCCATGCCTAAAAGTAGGATTGTTAACAATCTTGATTTAAAAAATCGTAGAAATACAACATAATTGTAATTGATTATTACTCTTTTCTTCATTGCTTTTCGTTTTTTGTTTCTGTATGAGTTATACAAGAGGTGTTCAGTTTAATTTTGGACACTTTTATTTTTGTAATAGAATTAAAACTATGCAACTTTCAAACTTGAAATTTCAACAGATGTTTGATGTAAGATCGATGTTAATGATATCTAAGTATACAGCGTTTCGGCTTACTGCGGAGAGCCCTATCAATCATATTCTTGGTTGGGTCGT
>LQRL01037195.1:4731-15349 GCA_001703475.1 Hydroides elegans
TAAACTACATAATTCAATATATGTGGAGAGACTTAGTCACGAATTATGATGTACTGGGGCCATATTACTCGGCGGAAACTAGTTTAGAGCATACATTTCTAATTGCCTGTACTATTGATGCAGTTATCAAACTCAATGCCTATGGCTTCAAAGTAAAAGTTGTTGTTTGTGATGGGGCAAGTTCAAACTTGAAAATGATAAAGAGTTTCATTGGACACAAAGGTACATTTCCTGCACACGGGGAAATAATACCTAGATGTTTAAATCCCCTTACTGGAAGTTATGCTTATTTCATTATATGCCCAACACATCAAATGAAAAACATGATAGCAGCCCTTTACTCGAGTAGACAAAATGGCACAAAATTGTTTACCAAAGATGGTACAACTTTCGGTTGGTCGGCTATCGCATTGTTGTATAGCGATGACTTGGATAGAGCAAAAAATAAACTCAATGTGCATGTTCCTGGAATGAAACTAAGCTATGTAGTACGAGATGCATGGACCCGCTTAAATGTGAAACCATCCAAAATTATGCAACAACATGCATGTATTACTGCAATAAAACTGAAAGCAGAACAAGAAAACGACGCGTCTCTTATGGAAACAGCTAATTATTTGTCAGCTTGCAACAAGTTGTTTGAAAATGGATTTTTGTCAAGCTATCATGTTTTATCTGAGAATAAAACTGTTCTAGAAACAATGCAAGAAGGAATGGACTATTGCAAAGGAAGAGATAGTGAGAGAGAGAGAGAGAGAAATAGCTTTGCTCATCTTGAAGCGCCTCCGACTCTATATGGAAACCCTTTTGAATCTTTTCATAATATATATTGGTGGTAAATGCAATAGATAAAAAAGTGTTTCATTTTTACATTACTAAATGTAAATACTTCTTAATTCCAATTTTAAATTATACCATATTAGTTAGAGTTATAATGAACGCATATTTGAGCCGCTGATAAGGTGTATTTTATAGCATAAACTTATTGAGGAAAGGAGTGATCTTACTTTAAGATAGTTTATTGAAGAGTTAATCATAAGTTGTTCCTCAAAAACCAGGCTGCCTTGGATTATTTTTTGTTATGGAAAATGAAAAACAAAAACTGGAAATTTGAGGAACACCATTTTTGCTCATTTCCTCTTTTTCGGACCAACTAATGATATTTATCATTTTCAAATTGATTGAAATAATTTGTAATTGTGTAATTCACTGATATTCGTTATATTTAATAGGTGTATTCAACATTTTAGTTTTGACATAAAAATGTTAATCCTATGTTCCGAGCTGGCTAGAGAGGGAGAAACAGCTCAGTTGGCTTTCAAAAACAACATTAAAAAAGCTTTTGGTTGTTAAGATGTTGTTGTTCTTCATATTTTAAAAGTTGTCTTAATGTAATTTTACAAGTTTTTGAAATATGTGTCTTCAGGGGCCTTTCTTTTCTACAACAAATGACCTCGCGATTATTTGACGTGGGCTATATCTGATCTACTGACTGAAACCATAGATTTAATAACTGATGGTGTTTATAATATATAACGCCATGTATTTATGTATACAACCTATATTTCATAGATCCGTTTCAAAATGATCATATGTTAGGTGTTGGCGAGGTGGTAATCTACTGACAGAAACCATATTTCATATAACTTGCGATGTATATAATAGAAAATAGCGGATGTCATAGATCCGTTTCAAATCATTGTATGTCTTGTAATGGTTGCAGAATGACCATGTGATTTAATCAGCAACTTCAGACATTGGAGGTTCTTTCAAGTTAATTGAGCAAGTGGACATTTAAGCACTGACGCCATTAGGACATAGATTGACCTATACTGTCCTATGGGTTAGTGTTGGACTGAGATACCCATACATTGACAATATTTCGATATACAATGACGTGGCAGGCTCTAAATTCGCATGTTTCGACACGTAATAATATTTGCAAGACGTTGCATGTGTGCTGCTTAATAGCACAGACAGGTAAACATAAAATATGTCCCCAAAATACTTAAGTGACTCAATCTCATTATATTGAACAGTAAAATAATTCAGCAACACAATAAGAGAAAAGACGGTTCAGGTAAAAACATATTACTCTTAAATGTTACTGACAAGAGTATTAAGTGAGGTATGAATTTAATCAAATTGCAAGATTATGAGAGAAGTATATTTGAATGTAAATATTGAATATCAATTGGTTTAGCAAATGACATCCATTATGAAAGAGCAGATCGAGGCATGGTTCGATTGTCCACCATTACTGGTATTATGAGATGATCGCTATAATTACTACACATTGAAATATACTTTAGGAATCAAAACATTGTAATATACTTAAGGACAAAAGTCCTGCGCCATAAAAAGTAAAAATTCCTATAAAATCAAAAAGTGGATGGATTTTATTTGAATTCTCACTTAAATGTTTACAATGATCTCGCAAAATTGCATGCTCTTGTCAAAGATAGGTTTTTCATAAATATACATGATATCACAGACTCCTGCATTTTCCGATTTCACGTTTCTAAACCTTTACTAAATCATGATGCCATGTAGCTTGTATGGGTACCATATATGCTGATCAGTGAGCCTATGCGTCTTGGCATCGACGTAATCAGTCTATTGGTCTAATACTGCGGTAAATGAACCATCAGTCTGCTGGACACAGGCGTTATGATATCGCTCTCCCGGTCTTCGGTAGACCCGGTGTAGTGCGTCATTTTGGTACAATAGCAATTGCGAGTGGTCGCTAAACACGACATAGTTTTAGTTTTTATTAGACAAGGATGCTCCGGTGTGACTTTAGGCCAATTGGATCCGTAAACGCTGTCTTCAGTTATCACGTACGGGACCAACGATGGCTCTTCGAGGCCGAATATGATTTTCGTGCAAGCTTTATAAATCCGTTCTCGCGCTTATCCTCGGATTATGCCGATCATGAATTGTCCCTGATATCTGTAACACACTTCCAAACCCATTTTGAATGTGTGTGTAAGGCGAATTTCGCGATCCTGATTAGGTGTCTTTACTCGCGGCCTAACGGAATATTGACGATCGTGGGTTGATCTGGTTTCTTGTAAACGTCACACGAGACGCTAGACTATTGTCCGATGGACGTTTAAATGCCTTGCAACAGCATTGTGTGAGGCTCCAACCATAAAAATGCCCTTAGCTCGTTCCTTTTCGTTTTCGGAAAATCGTGAAATCTTTAATCTTGGGTCGCCACCAACTTTTCTTCCTGACTTAACCTTTCCCTTTATTATACTGTACAGCGGCATGATTTTCACCGCCGCCATAGGCAAAGTGTATATGGACATAGGGCCCTGCATAGTTTATACCACATTTGATCAGGTATTGACACTTTGATACAAAGTATTGACAAATAAATATACTGTATGGCTGTTTACACTCTGTAAAATACACTAGGTAAATTTCAGATAAATTGGCCCGAGTAAATTGATTTATTTAAAAAATATAAAATTGAATAAATGGTGCATCTTTTTTGTCCTTAAGTATATATCCATAGATATATATCTATAGATATCCTGTTTAAAACTTAAATGAATGTAATTTGTTTGACCTCATCCCAGTTTATATATTATGCTTAAGGTGTCCGGACGATCCCCTTCCCCCACCTGGACAATTTTCCCCAAAACAACCCCCTGTTTTGGTAAGGCAAACTTCCCCATGACCACCCCTGTAAACAATGTATATTGTTTTAAAACAAAAGTGAGAACCATTGAAGGTATATGAAATTATATAGAACGAAGAAAAATCATCTAGATTAAAAGACTAATAATCATATCAATTCTCGATACACACTCCACTTGACCAAATACAATTGCAATAGGATCAACGCTTTAGGAGGCGGTTACATTGAAGTAGCGATTTCTATCGCCACTTGCGATGTTCACTGTTTTCTTTATAGGACTTAAAATAGTTAATAAATAAGTTTATTATCGCTCGAAGCGATTTCATTAATTTGTGGTTACATAGCAGCGATTCGCAAAACCGAAACAGTTATGCTCTATATTTCTTTGCATAAATTTTTGGCTGTTTGGCCAGTGTTTGGCTTTTGTCGTTCGTTGCGATTTGCTTCCCGAATGATAGTTTTTAACGCAGGCTGCGATTTCTATCGCCAGCGACAATAAATATTGAAAGGAACGATATCACATCCATATTGTTTATAATTTGAATGATTCATTTTGATTCTACAAGATGATGGAAACACAAATAAATGTAGAATTCTATGTTTATGCTAAAAATGTCAAATTGTGTATGTTTTCCCATTGAATAAACAAGTATTATTTAACACATTCTTTCTCTTCTTTATTTATTTTGACTCTGTAGAACTCTACACTACAATCTGATATCAGAGTTCTTTATATTGTACTGTGTCTTCACATATTCACATGGTTTATGGTCAATTGTGGTCATGCAAAGTTTTAAATGGGAAAAATAAGACAGCAACTAAAACAATACTGGATTAACGAATAATAAAAAATTACTTAAGATATATGAGAAAAAAATATACATATTATGGAAAATCATTCGATTTTGTACAATCCAAAGTTTACTATCATTAGACTATATTGTCATTATTGTAAATACCAATGAAAGGGTAGCATACGGATCTGGTTTGGAAGGCATTTTGGTAAATATATTCTTAACTGTCTAAACATTTCTAAATAGCGATGTGAAACAGCCTATTTGTTTTATATTCTTTAAGAGGATCTATGAGATGAACCAATTATCGTATGTTCATTTTATGGGATTATTCAATGTTTTATCTTTGTTGCAATATAACTGAGTTGAATCGTAAGTTTTTTTCGCGCTTTGACAACATCTTCCTTTATTGATAGATTGTGGAAGATGTATTGTCAAAGAAGTGTTATTTGTGGAATATCAAACAATAAATTAGCCTTTGTTTAAGTACGTTTAATATGTATTTGTACATCGATCAAAATACAAGTATATTTTCATCTTATAATAGTTGAAGGTTTAAAAAAGTCTGAACAACATATATTACTGCCAAATTGTATTCAAATCAGAATCTAAGACCTTAATCGCTAGTAAATTTTAACGGTAAAATCTAAAAGAAATCGCAACTGGCGTTTTAATGTTACCGCTACCTTATGTGCAGCAAGCGATTTAATCAACGCTTTATATCAGCAATGAGTTCCCTAATTTGTTTACATATATCTAATAGCATTTATATACATATATTTAAAGTAAAATAAAAAAAAGGGAGAGAAAACTACTGTGCGTCAATGAAAAGTATCACCTTTTCAATATTGTTTATTTTCTTTCTAAATCGGTTTCCTATATTCAAAACAGTTTATTTATATCGCACTATAGATTGTATGCATGTAATAGAGTTGATTGGCGCCAGTCACGCATGAGTGCACATCGAGCCCGGCGATCGCCCTATAGGACATTTCAGTCTTTTGTGGGCTAACACATTGATCGCGGGTTACATTTGTTATGAATCTGAATTGCGATACAAACGACCAACCTTGGTAAAATTTTCTATTTCGAATATCTATGCAACATGCCACGTTTACCACGCGAGAAACGTTTGATCGCACTTGGGATGATCCAGGCGAACCGAAGTTACAGCGAAGTTGCACGTCACTTTGGTTGCACTAGATAAACCATTAGCAACTTAGTTGAGCGCAATGCAGAAACCGGATCCGTCGATGAAAGACCTCGCTCGGGAAGGGAAAGACTAACAACTCCAGAGCAGGACCGATACATCAATCTGCTACATCTTTGAAACCGTTTTTGGTCGGCCTGTCTAACTGCTCGTGAGACACCCGGAAGGAATAACCCTCGGATCAGAAGTTCAACCGTTCGGCGCCGTTTACGTCAGCGTGATCTACGGTGTCAAAGACCAGTTCGTGGGAGTATCCTTTTACCGATACGTCGACGCAGACGACTATTATGTACCCAACCACGCGTGAACTGGACTCAGAGGCGTTGGAATACAGTTTTATTCTCATATGAGTCCCGATTTTGTATTGACAAGCCAGACGGGCGCGAGCGCGTATGGCGTAGGAAGGACGAGCGATACGCGAAGTGTAGCATTCGTGTAGCAGTGTTTTATTTCGGATATATATTTCCGCTATGTTTCGGATGTCCTCGGGGAGCACACTATTCCGTTTATCGAGCAATATCCGAATCTTCGGATTTTTCAGCAAGATAATGCTCGACCGCACTCCGCCAATATCATTTCGGACTATCTCCATGACCAAGGTGTATAAGTGTTGACATGACCTGCCTTCTCGCCAGATCTCAGTCCCATAGAGCACCTATGGAACCAGCTTGGGCGCCGAGTTCGCGAAAGGGAAAACCCACCCCACACGAGGCAGGAACTTATTAACGAACTCAGGGTAGAGTGGGATCGGATACCACAAAGAACGTACGAACGTTGATCATGAGTATGCGACGAAGATGGCAGGAAACGATCACAGCAAGAGGTGGTCACAGACGGTATTAGAGACCGTACATTTCGATTTTCGATCGTGTTTTGATTATGCTCGTAGGCTCGGATATCGGATACAATATTTTTGTTTTGTTATGGATACAATAACGATACCAAGGAAGGTAAATATACTTCATTCGCTTTCTTTCATACGCACAATTTTAAGAAAATATGAAAATTATAGGGTGATACTTCTCATTGACGCTCAGTATATATGTATAATTTGATCTTATTTTTGTTCAAACAACAAATGTTAACTTACATATCAATATATTGTCTGCCTTTGCATTTAAACTAGTTTAACAAAAATGATCATGACATGTAAACACTCATTTACATAAACACTCCAAAGCAAAAAAAGCATACTTAAATGAGTTCATGTAATCATATGTTTTCAGATGCATTGTCTAGTGTAAAATTGAAGATAAGTATCATAATAAACTGGCTTCAACGTAACATGCGACACCGACAGCGCAAAAAATACAAGCTATTTCGGTGATGATATACAGTTAGATTAGATTGCGACAATAGAATTTATTGATCTTAATTTATAGTTAGCTCAGTAGTGTCAATTGCTTTGCACTTAATTCATTAATAACACTTATGTTTAAGATCAAGTATTTCGATCCGCCTACGATATCATACCTGTATATGTGATCAACTGATTATGACGTCAGTTTTTGAGATCCCTATTTCATATCAAAAACATTCCAAACTAACCAGATAGCTCGTCGACGATATAAAGCACGACAGCTCTCGTCAATATATCTAGGTACGTTTCTTATATACATATTGCGTATTTGATTGTTTTTTTTCGTCGCAACCGAAATTTGAACATCACAGCCTTTTAGCCACGGCTTGTTTCGCAAAACGTGGAATGTCCCACCGCTTTGCCGTTATTGATTCATGCATATATATTGATATTCTTTTATTTCTTTTAGTTCGTTAACTTTTCAAGGAAATGCTACTCCTTCGTAAGTTGTGGGCCGATTTTAATGAATCTTGATATGAATATTTCCGAGGTACATGGCTATCTAAAATCTGGTAGTTTGTGCTTGTATTGCCTATATAAGTGAAGTTATGAGTGCTTATATTTTGCATTAAAACAGTTAAGATTGCATCTGAAGCCGCTTCTATTTTGATCATGTGATTGTGACGTCATAATCAAAACAGCACAGTGTTTTTTTTCTGTTATTGTCGATAAGGGGTTTGTAATTTGACACGCCATTTTACTAACATAATGATATTGGTATTCCTATTAGTTGAAACATTTTATTATGCTTCGGGCTTTTTATCTCTGATGCTTATGTAAATTAAACCAGTCATATCTTAGTTTGAGTAAAATTAGATTAAGTGATTTAAGTCTGAAGGTTGAAACATTCTTAAGGTTTAAAATCTTCTCATTGTTTAAATGTTAAGAACGTTATCATATTTTTATATAATTCAGCAAACATTATGCACATTTTGCTGTTATTCGACATCGCTTTTTTCTAGTTCAAGTAGAAGATTTTCATCGAATAAGTGGTCATTTATTAAGCCAAACCTTTTTCTTTGACTCATTTATTTTTTATATATGATCCACAATAGAAATATAGCAAGATAAGTTTACAACGTCGTGCTTCCATATTTAGTCCCAGCGTCTTTTGCATATGTCTGGTGTTTGTTCAAAGATCCAATTTCTTCGAGACATGTGACTATCTCGCTACACATGCATTTTAGGTTTTGTACAAATAATATACGAAATCAAATTAAAATAATGAAAAGAGGTAACAAAAAAACTTTTGTCTGCGGCGTTTAACATACTTGAATTTTTGGCGAGATCATAGCATTCAGACAAGTAGTACTTACGATAAATCGGACAATTTATATCACGATAAACATTTTCTTGAGGCGGTAGAGGCAAAAATAATATAAATAATCATCAACCTGTTCAAAAACAATAAAGGATTTATATAGCTTAAATCATATGCATTTTGATGTGTATTAATTATTTCTTATAAATGATCAAAATATTTACCCTTATATGTTATCTTATATTGGCTAAGATTTAGAATTCCCCACACAGTAGAAAATAATTCTCAGAAAGGGGGTTGATACGGCCCTATCAAAGTGTCATGTTTGATAGACAGGTCGACAGGTTGACAGGTCGACAGGTAAACAGGTCGACAGGTAACAACACAATTGAAGTTCTCTTTACTTATAATGAAGGGAGTTATAATATATGCGTGATAGTTATAATATATTTCCTGTCTACCTGTCGACCTGTCAACCCGTTTATAAGTAGACAACATTATCTTCATGAATATATTATATCCTTAAACATCGTTATGGCGCACATCAATAATCTTCACTTCTCACCTGACTTCCTTTCGACCTGTCTATATGTCGAACTGTCTATCTGTCGACCTGTCGACCCGTCTCCCACATAAATAGTATAATCTCGGTGAATTATTTATATCGTTTAACATTTTTATGTCTCATATCAATACCCTTCATATTTCTAACCTGTTGACCTGTCGACCCGTCACCAACACCAATCGCATCATCTCCGTGAATCTGGTATGTCCTTAAACATTTTAACAGCGCAGCTCAAAAACCTTCATAGTTCCCACCTAGCTACCTGTCGACCTGTCTACCTGTCGACCTGTCGACCATGCTTTTATTCTGAACTAATATTTCAAAAATAGTCAAACTTTCAATATTCTTACGCGTAAATGTGGGGAATTACAAAGTTGTTCCAAAACATTTATATTGAATATAAAGTGCTCCTGTGGTTGCCATAATGACACCTAAATATCTCGTCAAGCGGCGTTTTCGTAAATTAAGGAGAGCGAATTCTAAACAAATCATTGAATTAATACTTCCTCTAGTTACAATTGGAATGTTTAAGCGAAACATTTCCATAAGATAAAAAACGTTTAATGTTTTTTTCGCATTCTCATGATAAAATCATGGTGTGGTCACATAGCTGAAATAGTTCGTTGTTACAAAGATACAATATTTCAAGCATGTCACTGAACAGACGGATTAATATATAATAAATATAATATACACTCACTAGTGAGCAATGTTATTGATTGTCTTTGTTTTAGATCGGGAAAACAAGATAAACTATAATGTGTAGATTTGTTATGTGCCCGGCACTTAAACAAAAACCTATCTAATTATAATTCATACCGAATCCCTCAGCTTGTGTTTTGAAAAGGTAGACACATTTTGTCAATCACATTAAACAATCTAGGAGCCTAGATACCAAACGCCATTTTAAAACTTCTGCAGCTCCTTGCGATCGTTTTAATGAGGGCAATATCACCATAGTGTAATAATGGCCACCTAGCCGGTCTATGTGAAACCTAGTGGGTAGTTCAAGCTTATATCTAAAGTCGTCAGAGAAATAAATCCGGGGTCATGTTGGTTTTGAAATTAAGTTTTACTACTAAAATTGGTAAAATGTTGAAAATCAGCACATCTGGTGTCACGAAAAATAGGCTTCAAAACGGAATTTAAGATATCTATATAACTTCTGTTCTCCTACCACGGACATCAAACAATTTCAATAGTTATTTTTACGTTGTCGGCTCCTTGCATTGTATTGAGAAACAGTAGCTGGTGACTGATTCAGTAGGTTTTAATCGTGATTTTAACATATCTTTTATTTTTATCTTTTATTAATTATTAATAATTTTATTTATTAATTTCTATAATCAACAGGCATAAACATTTCCTATAAAAAAATTTTTCTGTTTTTTAATACCATTCTGCCAAAAGCCTATCTTTATTTAATCTCTTTCATATCGTGTAGGTGGAAATTAAAATATATCGAAAATTCTAAACTGTTTGTCTTTAACCCTTATTAAACGCTTACATATATTTTGATAAATGGCAAATTACCCTTGAAAAAACTATGACTGACGTGTATCTAGCTCTTGAATATATTTATTATCCTTCGGTATTATATAAGCATACACTTTTATTCGTCCCACCTAACCAACTGCTAATTTGATATTGCAGATAAAAAATATTTATCACATATCTATTTTTGTTTTCATATGTAATAATGTCAAGTGCCAATATTCAAGGCCGTTGTCACACGCGGACCATTAAGTGATTTCTAATTTATACAAGCCGGTCTGAATT
>LQRL01037196.1:2685-15223 GCA_001703475.1 Hydroides elegans
CCACCGAACTCCCTTACTCAAAGACTTAGGGACACAGGCGCCCACCACCCCAACTAAAACGTTAATCTCGATATTAAGCTTCCACCTCTGCCTAAACCCCTTGCTTATAGACTTGGGGACGCAGGCTTTGGACACACAGAGAGCACAAGAGTCATATTGAACACATCAGCCATATGACAGTTCTGCTGCAGCTTGCGCCAGAGACTCTTAGCAGAGAAGTAGAGACAGAGAAAAAATCCATAATATGTGAATGTGCCTTATAGTTGCTTTCATGATCAGCTGGGGTGGGTGTGGTGTAACGCGAGGACAATATTAGTTGCACTCGATTGGATCAATATAATAGTAAGATGCCCTTGTTATCTCATTCATAATTTCGACAAAAAAGTATAACTCATATGACTATTTATTAAATGGACTGATATGATACCAATTAAAGGAAACACTCACACTTTCTTTTCAAAAATGACATTTTTTCCTATGATTTTGTAAATCAAACCTGATCATAATTGCGAAATGCCTAAATTGAATATAATTGAATAACCACGTCTTCAAACAATTTTCATGTGTTTGTAGCATACACGCTGTAGATAAATAACCTTCCCTTTAAGACACTTCTATAAAACAAGACAGCATGAGTTTTGTTTAATTTTAGTCTTCATTAATCTATAAAAAAAAAACTTTGTTTATTCTATGTGCACAAGGCACTACCCGCACCAGTTAAAAATAGGCTGTTACGGCCCATGGCTAGAGCATGCCATTTATGAGAGCTATAACTTGACAACTATTGATTTTCTATAAATCCAATCCTATGCAGGCCATTTCTCTTATACACCACACCCATCCACAATAAATGCGGGTACAACACCACAATATTTCTAGGATGGAGGAGGATAGAAAGGCGGTGAAATCAATAAAACTGCTATGTTCCGTGCATAAATATACTAAATGGACTTTTTATGTTTTGCGAAAACGATAAATAGTCTATAATTCAGCGATTTTAAACGAGTTTTGCTGACATCTGGCTTACGATTTATAGGTCTATAAACATTTAATTTCATAATCTTACAAGGATCAGGTGTGTTGCACAAAAGTATAAAGCGATTTGAATCTCGATGCAAAAATATGTTTTATTGTGTTAGTACTTATTTGCAAGGAGCCCTTCAACTGTGTGTCTTCATTTGGCCAGGGTTTCACCCAACACTGCTATCACCGACCGCAAAAAATATATCCGCGGACAAAAAATAACGTGTTGAGTGCAGTAAAAATAATTATTGCCCGCGCGCCCGATACGAAATTAGAGCGAGTCACAAATACCGAGTCTTGTTAGAGTTGAAGCCCTAAATGAAAATCTTGTGCTCGATTCTTGGATATAGAAGGACAAGGAAAGTAAATTTGTCACTGAGTGGATATTAACTGTACCATCAGGAAATAGCGGATAGTACAAGGAAGGCCATACTCATGTGGATATGAATGGATATAAAATAATGAATTATTAATATAAGAAAATCAGTTTATCAATTAAGTGATAAAAGCTGTATGAAATGCTCGTATTTGACTTTTTATTAATGAGTATGTAATATTTCCGTTACTGCCTCTGTGGAATATGTGATATTCTCGTTATTGTCCTCAATTATACAAAATGGCGTCGCGGACTATTTTGTTTCTTCATTTCTGCAGCTCATTTATGTCGCTAGTTCACTCACATAGTGGTTTAGAACGACATATTGGTAGGTATATTTGTAATCATAAATTTTGTGATTTTTCATATTTGTATTATAACATGTATATACAATATCAATGATTTTGTATTGTTCCGTTTTCAATTACATTTAATGCGGAACCATATCAATTTGATATCGGTTATATATTCTTTACAATGTTATTAACGATCTCTATTGGATGCATAGATATTGAATCGGGGGTCGCCAATGTAAAATAAAACACATAGCTAGGGGGCAAGCCAACATACTTTATAAATTAGAGCTTACGGGAGCTTGGAAGCACCAATTAGTCCCCCTTCCGGATCCGCGCCGTGTCATGTCTCTATAATTATCAAATAGAAATTAATTTTATTACGAGTTGTACATACTTGAATGAAAGTTTTGAAAAAAAAAATAGAAAGGAATTAAGCTCTGATTTCACGAGAATCATGGCACACTTTGATGAAATCGATATCTTGAAATCGATTTTAAAATCAATAACAACAGCTGAATACTTTCGTTTCATTTCAATGCAAATTTGTTTGATAACCTAGATAAATCATATAAGCGAATTTGTTAGGAATTATTTACATTCATTCACAGTAAAATGGTCAGTCAGTGCTATGATTTGAAACATCCAAAACGTTAGACAAAACAGTCCATTTTTCTTATTGCATTTTATACGGATGCTATATTAATAAAATGTATAGATTTTGAACATGTACAACTGTATGTAATTTATAAACAAACACCTTTAAACATGAAATATTTCAAAATGAATTTGATACTACAGAAAAAAAATCCGAATATAAGTTGACTTAGTGTTTGAGTGTTTGCGCGCTCACGATATGATTTGAGCGTGGACAAATTCTGATATTTGCGTGCAGAGTTATGTGCGAGTTTGCGTGTTTGCGTGTTTGCGGTTTTGCGTGTTTTCGGTTTTGCGTGTTTGCGGTTTTGCGTGTTTGCGGTTTTGCGTGTATGTGCGTGTTATATTTTTTGTTGTTATGTCTAGATTTAGGCTGGGTCGTTATGAATATATTTGTGAACATATCAACTGACTTTATTGTATCAAAGGCCTGAGGGCACATTTATGTTTGAATATCAATCACCCATCATATGTTACGTCCATATATCTTGTCAAAAGATATATTTGGAATCACTTTTGCTATTTTATCTCGGGTTATAAATAACACTGCTAGACTTGGGTGGAGGGGGTGTAAGATCATTCCTGTATATTGATAACCCCTCATATGTTTCGCCCCTGTATCTTTTCAATCTGTCTGTTAAGAACCATTGAGCTTATAGGCTATTCTTATGATCAAATAAGCACTGTATACTTATTTTCCCAGTTAAATAGCTTGGAACCATTTATTAGTCTTTCAACATTTATAATCTTTATCGAATGTATTTTTAGATACTTGTATAAACAGTTCATATGTCATGACCATAAGAAAAATAAATATATTTTTTTCTATAACCGTAGAATAGTTTTCAGTCTGAAACAATGGATAAAAACATTAAAGGTATATTTTCATTAATGCTGATAATAGGCGATATGGAATGCCCGTGAATCTTCAATACTCTCAGGATTTCTGCATTTGAACAGCCATCATCTTTCAAATAAATCACAGCTTGACGAAGTTCAAGTGATAATCGAGGCATTGTGAATAAATGATGATGAATATTGGTTCCACTCCTTTTATATCCCATTCTGCGTATTTGCGTGTTTGCGTGTTTGCGTATTTGCGTGTTTGCGTGTTTGCGGGTTTGCGTGTTTGCGGTGTTGCGTGTTTGCGTGTTTGCGTTGACAAAATTGAGTTTTTGTGGAGAGAAGTTCGTGTTTGCGTGCTGTAATTTGCGTGTTTGCGTGCAGCTGTCAACTTATAAATGGATTTTACTGTACATGTACGTGTACAAAGAGACAGTGAATTATGACAGAACTATTAACTTTATTATCCAACAATTAATTGTTTTAAATTGAAACGTACAACTCATGTTGATTATGTACCAATCCTATTTCTTTCATTGTATTACATTAAAACAATCAGTCATGCAAAGCCCACCATTTTCATATAGAAACACATTAACATTAGCAATGAGTTACTGCTCACAAAATGGAACACACAGTAATTTGTTGCAATTAATCTTGCTGTCTGTGTGTATTGGAGGACTATAGAATTGGCCCCCGGTTTTGATAAATTTGTTTCAAACGACTTTTCACAAATGATTAGTTCCAATTCTGTGAGTTGCATGATCAATATGGAATTGATATGGGCTGGTGTTATGTCAGTGCATTATTTTTCACATGCGACAGCAGCGAATAAAGATAAGTAGCGCAAAATTTAGATAATCAATGAAACATAATGCTGACATCTAACGCTTCATTTTTTAATTTTAAAAACTTATGTAGTGCTGCTACATGACTTTGTTAGATGTGTGACATGTCTCACTTTATACCCAGAGACTCTTAACTGTGGCAAGAATTATTAACAAACGAGCACAATATTATTATTATGAAATCGTTTTGGCGATACAAAAACCCTCAAAATGTCGCCACCTATCAAATTTAATTTTTACGTGCTTTTACGTCTTTCCCACTCGGCAAAGGTTGGTCCTATTCCCGTCCGTCTGACGTCATTTACGCACGTCCTTTCTTGGTCCTACATTGAGCCCAGGTGAAAGTTTGCCGGACGTAAATTTAAAGACGTCGTTTCGCCGTCAATAGCTGACACCGAGAGGACGTTCAGTGAAAGACGTCCGCTTAGACCTAAAATGTGACGTCCTAAAGTGGTCCGCATTTCGTCATGTATAAATGTTTTAGGGACGTCATTTTTCTGACGTTAATCAAATTGCCCGCCCATTTTTATTAAAACAATCTAAAATATATTTCTTAAAAATATCATATATATACATTTTTGGCGAAAATGATAGATATTCAACTGAACAATATTATTTCTATTCGAAAGCGACAATTTTCAAACAAAAAATTGTCCAAAATCCAAATTTTCATTTTTTCGAGGGGTATTCGCAATGCTATTTGACAGTAAGTTCAATTCGTAAGTTGGTCTTTTAATGTGGTCCTTGTAACGTCGAATCACGTCCCAGCCAGAATACGATGTCCTTACAACGTCATATTTCGACGTGAAGGTCACGTCATATTTACAACGTCACAAGGACGACTTAAATAACACGTCGCGACAACGTCTAATTAGCGACGTTATACGGACATGTTAATTAGCCACGTCATAAAAACACGTCGTAAACCCGTCATTTTAAGGCAATGATGGGACGTCTCATATTTTACATCGTAGCGACGTCCTATTTGCGTCGCGGACGTCGGGACGTAAAACTACGTGATCAGGACGTTCTTAGGAAGTTGTTTGCCGAGTGGGTTGTTTCATATAAAAATTCGAAGTCAAGTTGTGGGAGGAAAACACAGCAATGTACTCTTCCCGACAATTATATAACACATACTCAAGCAAGATAAGAGGATGCGAAAACGCTTATTAACACAGTGTTCCGCTCTGTAGAACACGCCCTAGCCTGAAGGTTTACGTAATAGAAACGTTAATAATGGCTCGACGCCGTAATATTGAAATTACGTATATGGTTACGTAGAATACCTGCGAAACAAAATGCAACGTTGTAAAGTTAGGAAGGGGCCGTAATCTAAATGTAAGGGTAATCGTGTCGTTTTTGGTTAGCTATAGCTTAACACGATTACTTGAGAGAAGCTTTAACGTTTATCGAATAGTGATAATATAACAGGGAAACAATTTAGCAGGGAAACAATTTAACAGGGGAACAATTTAACAGGGAAACAATTTAACATATTTTGAGTTCAACGTCTGTATGAACTCAGATAGTAGAAATGACTGATTAGTATTTCAACATATTTTTTTTCGCCATAAATATCACGAACGTTATCACATCAGTAATATAACGTTCATATTAAATGCCATGTTTATGATGTCGCTTGATAATTTGCTGAACATGGAGTAAATGCAAACCATTCTGCGAACACTGTAGTTATAGCGTGGAACCGAAGAAAAAAAACACATATAATGATAAATCGACAAGCGAGATATCGAGTAAAAAATGCTCATAATGATGAGCACCTATCTTGTTTGTGAGTGAGTGAGAAATAAATAGATAGTGCATTGGCCATAATTTGAGAACCAATGCGTTGAAAAAAAACGGAAGCTTTATTAGGTCCCGTCTACATCTCGCGTCGTATTTGTAGTTTGAAAGTATACGTTATAAGCGCTCCATAACGATCTTGGAGTCGTAAATAGGTTTTTTCCTTTGTCACTGAGCTCAACCATTTTAAGCTCAATTTTCATTGTGCTGTTTCAGAGCTATTCTCTTAATCGATTTGCGACGACGTTACAACTACTGCAGCTAAAGTCAGCCCACAACTCTTTGCATAATAATAATAATAATAATACATATTTGTGTATAAACGGTATAAATGAAGATTTATGTAAGGCTAAACCCATAACTTTAAATGCTGATCTAGATGCATTTGCTACCGGTTCTTATTTTGCCAACTGTAAAAGAACATTTCCCAACGATTATACATTTTATGTGAACGCCTCCTGTAATCACGTGATACCAAGATCCGTTTCCGACTTTTGTGCTGACGCTCAGCTTTCAACATGTCAGCGGTTATGTGTGCTTCCATTCAGATTGAACATTGTTGCATTTTGCTATGGGCTTCATGTTCTGTTTTGCTATAATGATGCCATATCATTATTTTGTGTGCATCTCATTTTCATTGTGGTTCTGGATCATAAATCCACAAGTTATAAAAAAAGTTCGATATCAGCTTTTCAACATGTCAGCTAGCTGTTTATGTGTAGATATTGAACATTGCTGCATTTCGATATGCGCTTTATGTTCTGTTTTGCTATCATGAGCCAAATCATTATTTTGTCTGTGTATCATTTTATTATTATGCGAATATGTATAATTAAACAAAAAATAAAATTATGGGCAAAATTAAGTAAATTAGATTCTGAACATATGAGGTATATTTGTAAAGGAATCTAATCTTTCAAAGTTGTATGACCCCGTTTTACTCGTTTGCTTCTATTTCATCAAATTTATTTAAACTATTTTAGAATACTTTAAATAATTCTTTGCTGCTGGGTTGGAAAACGTTTTTTTTTAATAACAACTTATGACGTGTGTCCCTATAATGATTGTACTCGATCTACACTGAACATGGATAGATTCTATGTGGGTAATGAACATGTGGGCTCAATTATAAGTTTTTGCGTGTATATATATTTTTTTTTCGATTTGAACCCGATATTGTATCCGGATGCATTCATATTTGTAAAGCCATGAACTACATGTTTTTTTTTGGAAACATCAGTGCAGTCGTCAATATATTTTCCACATAATTCGACATGTAAAGCGTATTTATATTGTGACATACAGTGACGCGCAGATTTAATCCTACACTCTTTCTAACATTCAACATTTAACTTTTGAGAGTTTGCGAGATCTGCATATAGCGTTTAACGTTTAGCGTGTATTGTTACGTGATTCGGGCGGGTTTATGTTCTAAGTTGTTTTGGTTTTGCATGAATGAGGCTTTATAAGAAATTTAACAAATGTAAACTCTTGTGTTTGTAAATTGTAGCTAGTTCCCCGGCGGTTGACGTATGAAAAAAAAAACATTTTGATTTTTAGA
The DNA here is from genome assembly GCA_001703475.1 of Hydroides elegans. Classification (NCBI taxonomy): domain Eukaryota; kingdom Metazoa; phylum Annelida; class Polychaeta; order Sabellida; family Serpulidae; genus Hydroides; species Hydroides elegans. Next base: position 10,090 of record LQRL01037196.1, read on the forward strand.
TGATAGAAAGCAAAGCTATCACCCTTCCGTCAGTACCAGACCACCCGCCGAAGCTAACACTACCGTCCCGAATCGTACTAGAGTCATGTTCTTGAGATTTTCAGAAGGTTGCTCACATACTTATCCATGATAGCATTGCGATTGGGTATGTCGATGTGGACAAAGGTCTACATGCATTATTGAATCAATATACCCTTTCGACATGATGCTAACATATAAAAAAAATAAACAAAGAAAATACATGTATATGATTCCTATTCTCTTCATCCCCTTATGTCGACAAAACAATATTGAAACTAGATCTGACCCCGTTGCATCAATAAAGAAGCACCTCGAGTCATCAAGAGCTGTTCGCCGTGTAAGACGAGTAAAGGCTGGCTTTGGAAAGACGTGATATTGCAACGTCCGTTGTTAAGAAAGAACTACCGTCTCGATACAAGTAAAAATAGTGCTTTAAATAGTGGCCGTTTCCCTTGTAGATGGTCAAAGCTCGTTTTAATGAATAGGTCTACTTTACTTGGCTGAATAATAAATTGATTGAGTTCATGATAGCACACGATTTGTTTTGTGATATGTCCGCATCGTGTAGTACCCGATTCTGAGAATATATTGTCATTAAACTCATAAAATGTATTTTACCACTGACATTCCACTGACTTCACCACTATCGTTTGTAACTGGTCTGTATGAGGGACAGGTAACGCCCGAACACTTTAATATTCAATGTACGGGGTAGCACCTGATTCCTAGAGTGTGTCCCCCTTCCGTCAAAAACAATTATCTGCTCCATTTAGTACCAACTGAGTATATCTGGCACCTTAACTAGCGTTGTGTAAACCAAAACACCTTGATACACAATATAAGGGGTACTACCCGATTCTTAGAGTGTGTCGCCCTTAAGCCCATTGATTTTTCCTCCGCTGAGCCGCCAAGGCAATATGATAAAAAGTCAGAGGTCTACAAGATGCAGCTGCAGTAAAGTCAAGATCTGCAATGACTTTTTCCTATAGCTTGCAGTATGTGAAAAAAATAAGGAACCTTTTTTATGATAACGTTTTCTGATTATATTCGTAACGCCAACAAGTTCGCAATTTAGGAAAAGTTGGATTGACTATTCGGCAATACTATACCCCCCCCACCCTGGGCCCCGGTATAGTTTACAAACACATATTACATGTATGTCCGTTTGACCCTTTTATATCGTTTGTTGGCAAACGGCTCATAATTTTCGGGATCTGTCCCTGAACTTACATCCTCATAAGCATATATATTTGTCTAAAAGCTGCATCAACCAAAATTCACACTACCAGTCCAACCGTATGCGTTTTACTTATAGTATTTGTTCGTTCCAGATGAGCCTGTGACCAACTGTTTATGCATTCGTTAATATGGAGATTCGGTTAGAAATAATTATTATTGTCATTTTGTCATCTAGACTTTTAACTTGTGTTCCAGATTAGTTTAAAGTCCAGATGAGCTTGTTATTGTCTTTTAGTTGCATCTTTGGCCATAATATTCATTTTCATTTTGTCACCAAGCTTTTAAAACAGATTTATTTTCTTAATGTTTTAGATGAACCGGTAATCGTGTGTCTCAGCGAGAGGGCCCTTTTGGAATGCAGCGGACAAGACGAAGTCGTTGTGATTACGCATGCCAAATACGGCAGGATGCAGGTCGGAGGAAGGTAGGGTCACGTGATGGAGCTTTCAATGTAAGGGGGATAGAAGGCTGCCCCTGGGGTCCGTGTGCAATATGGCTTGTTTTAGGCCCCGGCGAAATGCATTGCGTTTTCTCCCGAGTTCAGTGACCATATATTTGATGGAAAATAATGCTTAACCTAGGGTACAAAATAATCGGCAGAGGAAATGCTCAAATCAAAAATACGTTTTTCATATATTCGGAGCATAAAACATATGATAAACGGCAAAAAAAAAACAATCACATTAAAAGGGAAAGGGTTTCACATGTAAATATGATTAAATTTAGCATAGTATCTTAACCAAATTTGAGAACTAATAAAACAGGTTCCAGCAATCCCTATTTTCACAGAATTTATCATTCGGTGACAAAACCTTTCAATCGCAATTATTCCGGTCTGCGTGCGTGGGATAGGGGCCCCTGGGAAAACACAATTCCATGACCTTTTATCAATGCACCGCATCAACATGTTTTTTTTTGGGGGGGGGGGCGGTTTGGGGTTGTGCCTGGTTCCTTATTGATTTGGGTTCCTAAGCATGGACTGTGGATGTTTAGCTGTGTTGTGATCCCCACAGCATATTGTAAGCTATTAGTCCGACCGACGCCTCTTTGTCACCAAATGTGAGAGTTTTCTTATGAAAACAGTGTTGTTGCCTAAAACAAGTTTTTCAGTAAATCTCCTAGATTATTTTCTTATTGTGATTTGAAATAGTCGTTACTACTCAAAACTACACTTTTCAATGGTTTTGACACAATAAGATAACAATGCGACCTCTCAATATAATCTTACAAATTATTCCTAATTTGTCGGTTCCAGTAGCTATACTGCCTTATAGTATACCTATTTCTTTGACTTTTTTTATATATATTTCAATTCATCGTAGGTTTTATAAAGTTTAGGTGTTCTTTTGCTTGTTAAAATATTAAACTCTTTATAATTGCTTTCTACAACATTTTGTTTTCTATAGCAACCGCTGCGTGGACCTTAACTACGGTCACGAGGGCTGCTCAGTGGACGTCAAGGAACTGTTGCAACAAGAATGTTCCGGTCGCCACGACTGTTCGTTCAGTGTGTCCCTCAGCTTCATGCCAGAGAACCCGTGTCCCAATGACCTGATTTCATATCTGAACGTCTCATATAAATGCGTTACAGGTAAGTCAAATGCTCGTCTATTGTCTTCTTTATTCAAACTACCAAAGGTACTGTGTTTTCCGCAACTACAAGTGTTTCAAACTGACATTCTAAATGAGTAAATAAAGAGAGAGTGCACACCCCCTGCGTTCATTCTTATACATGTTATACAGAAAATGTCCCCACCTCCCTCTATATGGTTCGGTCCTAAATGGTTATAGAATTGGCGCCCCTGATCCCATTTTGATATAAACTGGTCCGCATCTGTTCTACTTTCGAATTTGAGTAAATACATGTACTTTACGTTTATGGGCATTAAATTCGTTCTTATCTAATACTTGATACCTGCCCTCCACCACTCTCACCTCGTCCTTGAATTTGATATAATTCATTGTTTTCGCAGTCGAATACCAAGCCTGTCACCAGTGTGACTCCATCCCAAACGGCGGTTCCGCTCGAGTGACTTCAAGAAAGGTTTTATCTTAATCAACGTGTCTTCTCTTTATTAAACATTTCAACCAATTTCATTTATAAAGACTATATTATTTTGTCTTTTTTTTCAGTCGAATACCAAGCGTGTCACCAATGCGACTCCATCCAAAACGACGGTTCCGCTCGAGTGACTTCAAAGGAAGGCTACATTGCTACTTATTTTCATTACATATTTCATTAAATTAATCTATTGTGATAATATTATTTTGTCTTTTCTCAGTGGAATACCAAGCGTGTCACCAGTGCGATTCCATCCCAAGCGGTGGTTCCGCTCGAGTGACTTCAAAGGAGGGTTACATCGCAAGTAGTGTGACGTCATCGCAATTTCAGCGATGCGGAACGAGTCACTGTCCGTGGAGAATCGAAGTGGAACCGGGACAGAATATTGTGCTCACCATGATCGATTTCAGCTATGGCTCCGATAAAGCGTATGTACCTTGATGTTATTATTGTGAACTACTTAAATAGATATGTTTAAGAATTATAGAATAGTAAATATGACTGTAATACATTACATACCCATAAAAATGGTCAGAAAATGTATTGTCATTATATATTATATTGCAATTAAAATTTTATTGGTAAACTAGTGGATACTTAAACTCAAACAAATTTTAATACAAAGCACATGTTTTATTTCATGTTCATCTTTGGAACCTGAAATATCAACTATATGATAATGTAGTACAATGTTTTTTCACTTCATCTTGCAACAACAAACACTACCAGATCAATTCATTTATGAAAAAATATTTTATACATAAATTGAACTTTCATGCTCCATTACTAAACATCGCTCTATATTTTACTTACATTACAGCATCTACAACCACAACCTGCCCGACAGTTGCCCTCGCTTCGCCGTCATTCGCGAAGAAGCTGCGTCACGTGACGAACCCGTGTGTGCAGGTGTCCGTCACCACGCGGAAATTTATAGTTCCGTCACAAATGCGTTAACGCTTACTGTGGTCAGTCCTGGCGTGCTGGAGAAACAGGGACGGTTTCTTATACACTATGAAGGTATGTGATTATTACCTATAGATAAGTTATAGTGAATGCTCGATTTTTTTAAATAATATATTTGGTTAATCAGTGAGACTGTTGAAGTAGGAGTGAGACACCATTCGGAAATATATAGTTCCGTCACAAATGCGCTTACTTTAACGGTTGACAGTCCTGGTGTGCTAGAAAAAACAGGGCGGTTTCTCATACATTATGAAGGTACGATTATCACAATATGTTAGTTATATGCGTGGTTAGAAAAAGTCAATTATTGAAACGTTTGCGCAGGAATCAGACACCACGCGGTAAATATTTCCGTGACATATGCGCTTAGGTTAATGGTGGTCAGTCCGAGCGTGCTGGAGAAACAGGGACGATTTCTGATTCATTATGAAGTTAAGAGTCGTTCGCAAATGTAAATCTTTTAAAATAGTCGTGGAGTCGCTCTCAAAAATAGGTGGGATAACGTAATATTTTTACATTGCAAATGTTCACGTTATTCGTTCTTCGTCATTCGTTATTTCGTTCATGCAAACCATGTGTAAACTCTAGATTATATGGCAAATTAATGTATCAGCTTATTAGTATATAAATAGCATTAACATGGTACCGTCTTGGCTAGCTCCTTCTTTTTGCCAAGATGTATGGTTACCAGATGCATAAACCCCTGGATGCATTTTTTTTGTCATGAACGAGTGAAATAATGAGCAGTTTGCTTATAGCCTCATTTTTATACAACACTGGTGCTAGCAATCAACACAGTGATGTTTTTCTTTGATTTTTTTTTTTTTTTTCGTTTTTTTTTTTTTT
>LQRL01037197.1:12110-22586 GCA_001703475.1 Hydroides elegans
TCAAAACGTCAATCTCTGACGTCAACGTTACGTCGAATGTCAAACGGCATTATGACGCTATTATTGCGCGATTAAAATATGTTTATTAGTTTAGTTATGGATATAGAATAAGTAAAATAAATACGACCCGCTTTTGTCTTAAAATGACGAAATTATGATGTTTAACGTCAGGACGTCCGTGACGTAAATATGACGTAGCTTCAGAGACAAACAAAGATGTCGAGTACGAGTAATAACTGTTATTGACAGGGATGCACCTTAGAGGTTGTACGGTCGCGTATGCGACCTTCGTTTCGTCAGCGCAAATGTCGTTTCTAGACGACATTCGCGCTAAAGCGAAAGTCGCCTTAATGGAAATCTGCACTGAAGAAATAAATTTATTTTAAATACCGATAAAAGAAGCGTTCGGCCTTCGGCGCTTGCATTTAACATGTAATTGGTCTAGTTGAATATCGCGCGCGGTTGAATATGATTTCGCTAGTTTTGGATGACGGTTGCGCAAGCGCGACCGTCAATTTGGGTTCAGGTACACCCCTGGTTATTGAGACATTTTACTTATTTTGACTTTTTGGGTGTCTACGAGTTTGTTTTTTTTTTTGTGTCTACGAGTTGACTTTTCGTGTCTACGAGTTGACTTATTTTTTTGTCTACGAGTACGACATTTTGTCTACGAGTCGGTCTGTCTACGAGTTGACTCGATACCCTTTACATGGGCCAATTTGACATAGGTTGGTAAATGTTTGGCCATTTTGACCGGGGGGGGGGCCGTTTTGACTGGGTCATTTTGACCGCATACCAAAGAAAAAGTATGATTTAGAATAAAAAGATGGTACGTTAGTGCTATTTATTGCGAGCGCCGTAGGCGCGAGCCGAAATTTTTTTGACCTGAAAAATACTTTTTTTTATACTTTTTTTTTCTTGAGATACTTTTTTTAATACTTTTTTTTATACTTTTTTTCTTCGAAAAGTGAGTGGCAACACTGATATTATGATGATTCCCATCGATTGAATTTTGTTGTAACATTATCTGATCTTCTGGCCAAGTTATTCTCCGATACAACAGCTTCTAATTTTTGCTTCTTCAAAATACCAACAACATAATAATGATTCAGAAGGACTATAATAAGGACTATCATTAGACTTTTGTACCCTAACTTTTGTTTTTGTTCATGAAATGTGTAAAAGCATACCATACGGTTGATAAATGCTCCATGTCATTGCTACGAAATCCGGCTTCTCGTACTTTGAATTATTGGGTGTCAGTGTTCGTTTTATGACCTTTGTCTAAAATACTCAGACATACATAAATCACATTTTGTTTCTCTCACGTCGATGAAGTATCAAAAAAACAGTTATTAGTCAATCATCAATATTTACTTTGCTATAACACTAGGAAACCAAACGAAAAATGTGCTCATATAAAACGTGACTGTATTTCTTATCTGATTAAGTAAAAAACTGGCGATCAAATGTTGCGCTATTGATCAAATGTAATGCGATCGGTTTATAAAACTTAGATGAGGAATGTAACAGTTTGTCTGCCTCATATGTTACTGTGAAGCGAGGTGTTTTAATGAAAAAAAGGCTCTATGTCTAAATGAAAGATAGCTACTTGTATGTCGCCCCAAATACTTCAGATCCACCCCGCCCTGTCCACCCGTCGACGGTGATGTAAATCAATCGAGAAATAATTTGAATTCATAAATATGTTGGTGGTCTTGACAACCATGTATAGTTGTACCAGTGACGTCAAGTCAAATGACGTTATAAAAAATGTTATTTTGTAAACAAGACAATTAGTTTTTTCTGCATGTGAATTTTTAGGGTTTTGTTCGAAGAAAATTCGATTTTTCGAGAGAAAAAAACAAAAAAACATTTTAATTAAGGCGTAGAGAGTTTGACATTGTTTATATATTAATGTGTCTTACACCGAAATATAAGCGTTGTTTTGAGACCATATATAAGCTAACCACATTTATTAATTATGTTTATCTCCTATGTTCACAGGTGACAGTGGTAATCAAGAGCCACGACTGCGCCTCCTCGTCCTACCTCACCTTCGTCGCCTTCGCCGGCCGCCTGCCCTCCACCTTCGAAGACGGCACCTTCGAAGCCGGGCCCGACGGCGCCGTGTTCATCGACGAACTTGTGCCAGAGGAGCATGTGGAAATATACCTCAGGTACCTCGATACGACCATTGTGATACGCCAGATTAGTGCGCGGTTCTTTTCGATTGCTGTGAAAATACCGCAGGTGATTGTGAATCGGACGCTTTCCATGACAGCGGCGGCGGGGGATGCATCGTCGTCATTATCGCAGGATATGGATACGAACCCTTTTATTCCGGTGCAGCTATGCATGAAGGGATGCCCCGCGAGTGAGCGGATAGACTATCGCGAGATTCTCGTGCAATCACATCCGGTCGCGCCTGCGTCCTCATCGTCATCAAGGCGCGATCGCTCGCGAATGGGCGATAATAGAGACGGTGCGGTGTTGCAGACGACTTTGGTGTCACGTGATGTGGCCGAGGAGCTCTGCCGGCGCTCGCATTTGCTCGATTACTACTTAGACAGTTGCGTTTACGATCTCATGTCGACGGGCGACGCCAATTATTCACACGCCGTGCGATTGGCGCAGAGCGATGAATTTCGCCTCGTGCCCACTTTAATACAGCAGCATAACAACCGGACTTTGTTGGATACCAAACATATCGATGCGTTCGTGGGGACTAAAAGTAGGACTGGTGGCGGAGGAAGGGGTGGTGGAAGGAGTGATCATGGTGATAGAAGTAGTTCGGCGGGCACGTCGATGCATTTGTTGAATATTTATCTTACCTCATTTAGTATTTTGATTCTGTCACATTTGAATTATATGCACAGGACTACGTTTGTGTTAATATCATGATAAGGGGTGAATTGGTTTTTCTCCTTTTTTTCTCTGCAGCGCTCCGTGATATTAGTTTTTAAGAAAGAAGATTGGCTTTGTTGGTATTTCAATTATGAATCTTTATTTTGTTTAGTTTCATCAAATGTTATAACGCATTTTAATGATATTCTCTGATATAAATATAATTAAGAGCTCTATGTTGCATATTGTGCAATTTGGAAATCTCGTTTCTGAAGATTCATTGTCGAAATACCACATAGTGCCAATCTTGTTTCATTTTGTTAATAATTGTACATAATATATCAGGTAAATAGCTCAAATTTAGGAACATATTTATCTGGGATCATGTTGATAGCACAGGTTTTGTTAATGCAAATATGATAAGTTATTTTGGTCCAGTAGCATATGCAACTAAGAGCTCGCATATTTTTGGCACTTTTTAACATTTTAATGTGTTTCAAACTATAAGAACGGCGTTACAAGAGAATAACTTGCCTAAAATTTCTCAGGATAAACGAACACACCGAAGGTTCTTATTACCCCGTAGTTGTATTTATATTTGTAAAATATAAATTAAACACATTTTGTACTGGTTTATTCAATGAAATCCTCGAATCAACAACTTGATTCAATTACACCTTGTTCCCAGGAATTATGAGCCAAGCATTCAGGATCAATTAGGATTCGATCCTTATGGGTTCCGGGACCTGTGGCAAAAATCAATGTGCAGTTGATTACTTAAAAAAAAATCTGGATGCAATACAAAGAAAATGCTGGATATGTAAATAGTTGAGAATTGATCATTTTGTTGTAGTTTTTGTTTGAAATGCCTTCGAATGTATGTGATAATAGACAACAGTGTAAAAGAATGTTTGCTTGAGTGTGTTATTGATCATTGCCTATGGTGATGCCATAGTTCAGAGTATACACCATTGTTGGAATTATTTTGGTTTTGTATCTTTATGTTAAAGGGCTGCGTTTAAGTTATTGGATCGCTCGCTTGTTAAGAATTCTGGATGTATATGATTAATTAGGTTTGCGCGCATATCATGTGTAGTGGATGAAAATAATATTGATTCTTTAAAGGGGTTCTACTTATTTTATGCCTTGAATATTTAATTTGGATTTTCCTTATATCTGGTCACTTTTTATGTAATCAGTTATAGTTATAACATTTTGTTAAGCTTATTCATATTATTTATGGTTAAACGATAAAAAATAAGGTGATTGGTGTTAGGGGATCTGTTAAATTTCTCGTTTTGAAGGTATAATTGTTATGCAGTAAACAAGATACGGATTGTAAACAAAATTGTGAAATACAATAAATAAGATGATACATTGCGAAGGATATTTAAAATAAATACTACTTTTCCATTTCGAAAAATAAAACTGTCATATATTTGAACTAGACCCTTCCTACCCCGACCCCTCCCATTTTGTATTAAAAGAGGTGATTCAAAAAAATATATTCATCTTTTACACACAAAAAAAAACACACATAAAAAGTTAACAGTATGTTGTAACAGTATGTTGAAAAATTGCATGATTTAGATTAAAATGTACTACGGATATCACGCAAGCCACCTCATTCGTAGAAGGAAATCAACAGATTTTTGTCCATAAATTGTTCGTCCCATCGTTGTTATTGTTGCCCATTGCACTACCAAATAGGGTTATTCGTGTGAAATTATAAACCAAAAAATTTTTTTGCGAATCTTAATATTTGAGTTATATGTATGAGTGTATTGAACAAGAACCAATATACATAACTGTATATAAAACAAAAAACTATATTATATGAGTGTCTTACAGGAAAACCTAAGTGACTTGCTGAAAAAAAAACTGTTTTCATAGCTTCATTTTACCGACATTGTGCCTTGATAACTGAAGAATTTTGAAAACCGTCCAAAGTATAGCAATTAGAATTTGATGGCGATGTGATACATTTTTTGCGGTTTCGCATGTGACCATTATGCAAAGCTGTTCGGGCGACTTTTTGGCTGATTTTTATTTTGTTTGTTTATTTTGCCATATGAATTCTGACAGTAATTTGTTTATATTTGCATATAATAGGGAGGCAGGTTTCTAATTAGTTAAAATTAGTTGCATCAGTTATATGAAGAAACGTATACAAATCAGTTATGCTGGTATTTAGTTATATGTGTTTTGGTCCTACATTCAGAAAGTATATTTTTCATCAAATAACAATTTTAAAGCATTTGTACTGTAATTCATTCAATAATCTCGTTTCACACTTGTTAAACAATGTATTTTGGTCTGATATGATAGTTCTCTTCGTTAATGATAAATATAAGAATTAAATCGCATTAAACCAACTAAGTTTTTATTTTAAAAGTAAGCAATTTACTTGAAACATACATCCTTTATCATAAAGTAATGCAAAATAGTCCTTGGTTACCGTTGTCAAGGGGGCCTGCGTAACAGGATGTTACCCCTGTGCAAATCACTGTCAAGTGTTGACGTTTTGTTTTTCAATATAGCCGCGACTGTACAGCGATTTCATACAAAACGAAATAAAGACGAAATAAAAACATGACCTCTTTTCATTTAAAACATATCAAGTGATGTACGCTTGTTCATCATTGCTGCTGAGAAAATAAAATGAATGCCCTATTTGTTGTAATAATAGAATTCGAAAATTGAAGTGCCATTTTGTAAATGAAACCATGTATATAGCGTTTTACATGAGCCGACCAACGAGTAGAATTTATGCATAGGTAATAATTAAGTTACTTTTTACCCCACCATTAAACATTCCCAACATTTAAGAAAATTTTAAATATGAAAGTAAGATAATCTGACAACCACTTTAGAACGCACCCACCCTTCGATGGAACATTGACATTGCATATATGACCGGCTTCAACAACAGAAATAAATTAAATCAAAATGATAACTGATTAAAGAACTGTCTGTTTGATCGCCAAAATTATAGAGACGTGCATCCTTACCCTGCAAGCATAATTTTTACCCTTTATTTTCCTCAATAGAATAACTTTGATGGTAGGTCTTCATAATTTTATTAAATGTTTATGGTGACATATAGTGATTGGGTTTAATAACCAAATACATGGTCTAGTTTTGAGACTGAATCCTGGTGCAAGGATAGACGTCATTACAAAATATGTAACCTATTTGAAACTATTCTGAAAATAAATATGGTAAGTTTTACCTTAGAAGTGTTAGACAAAATGGCCAATTCTGTTCATTTGTTATTCTCCAGTCCGATTTGAATTTGTTAATCTGGTCAAATAAACCCCAACTCTTGGTTACCCATTGCATTTGAGTTACCCAACATGTAAGGTTTGAAAAGGATAAGCAAAAACTTGAATTATTTTTTTTGTTAGAAAACTTTGAAAAAAAATAGACCTGTAGTAATAAATAATTACTTTATAAATCATAACCATTACATGTCAAGATAAATAATAAGATGGTTTGATGTGAGACGAAAAACATCGCGTGTCACTGCTGGTAAAACCAAATTATAATATAGTGGACGTTTTTCGAATAAAAATCAAACCGTATCCTATTAAGCATACACAAAAACATAGTTTTAAAAGTATATATTTTATTTATGCTAATTGGCTGTAGTTTCAAGCAGAGAGAAATATGTGACAGTCTAAATCATCGGTTGAATATTTGAAAATCATTTAAACTTCTATTCACTGGTTGTCAGAAGAGAGCTTTGAAAATGGGTTGCGGCCCTAATGGAACCATTATAAGTAGTAAACACATCAATGCATTATAAATTAATATCTACTTTACTACAATAAGAATAGAATCTTTGCAATTAATGGCCATGAGAAATTAGAATTTGATTTAACTTTGGTCGTCGAAATGTATGCATTTTACCATGTTTCATTGCTTAATGGAAACAAATTACAGATCGTATGTCTTCGTCTTTTTTATCCACTTTTTGAATGGTGAAAAATAGACAAATGTTTGCACCTGCAAGGTGTTTCAATTCATTTTTACGCTCGACGAAATTCGGTGAATCCTTTTGCTTAGTGTCACGGAAATTATGAAAACATGGCTTTTCAAATCTTGGCACCTGGGTGGTATAAAAGTAAATAAAGAAACTAGTAAAAGGGGTTTATTTCGAAAGTATCTTATTTCTTTTTTTTTCTTTTATGTAAATTTATGCCTATATATGATTAAACCTTACATGGGCTACTTCATAGATCCATATGTCAAAATAGATTATAATGATTAGTAAAATGGAATAATCATTATGAAACAGAAATATATCATAATGAAAATTATAAATATAGTGGTCAAAACGTTAAATGTATCAAATTTAAAATTTAAAAACCACAGTTATTAATTGAAATGAGTAACTGAAATACTCTTTATATCTTTATATATTTGTATCCATTTCTAAGGACAGGTTGAAGTTGAATATAATTAAGCAACTAACTCAATCATTTAGAAAGACAGATATGTTATTTTATGTTATTCAAATTGTCAGGTGCTATGTACACTCATTCTCAGGTAATCCAGAGAACAATGGTTAGGTGTTAAGAGTTCTGCATCAAATGGCTTTACATTTTGTAAAAAAATCTGCATCTCGATGATTTTTTATTTATAAACAAATTTTCAGGATACAGCTATGCACCATATATATGGTCTTGTATATAGTAAGATACTCTGATTGGTGCTTTCATGGTCACCAACATATATTAAAATACATCGAATCCTCGGGCACGAACCCCTATCTTATAATCCATATATAATGCAAACACATATAAAATTTTCCCTGCCTTAATATCGCGGGTAAGATGTGTTGTCTTAAACAAATTATGAAACTATTTTAATAAAAATATTTTTTGGGCTTTAGCAATTTGGGGTGATGTTGTCACACGATATATAGGGGAGGGGGCAAGTGCCCGATGATGATTTAAATATATAAACTGATTGAGATAAGAATATTATATACCGAGTGAGTTTGGTTTCCGATCGAATATCTATAATTTGGATGAACTAAATGAAGAAGATTAATCTAGTTTGAGGTAATATATTCGCTAATAAGTACAAGATAGCCTTAATACTAATGAAATTTAGAAAAGTTCAGGTTGCAAAGACATGACCGTGCAAATTTATAAAGATATTTTGTCAATTGTAAGAAAAGGTGTGGAATGGGAATACACAAGTAAATTTAGTTGAAAGTTTCATTTTGGCGAAAGCATAAAAATATTGGCCTAAATTTGCTACACGAGTATATTGATCATTGATATTATTAACGGATATAAAATTGATTGTTTGAAATCAAAGGAGAGTTAGACAGGGCTGATCTTTCTCTTAACTGTTTTTATACTATGCAATAAACTACTTGTGCAAATACTATGCCGTGAAGATATCACAAACGGCTTTACGTTTGGTAAACACAACCATGAAATATCGTTTTTTGTAAGTGATGCCAAGCTCTATTTGAAAGACACAAAACCAGTAATGAAATTTTTTTTGTGACGCTCATTCGATATGTTCGGATTTACGTATACATGTAAAAAAAAATACTAACTTGGTAATATTTTCTCGTGAAAGATCAAACCGGTACTCCTCGTTTAGATCAAAACTACTTTACGAGCTTTTAATATTTTGGGATTACAGTTTGATACTGATTTGTATCGAAAAGAATATATTGAGCAACACTATTAGACACTCTGATAAGCTAATGATCATTGGTATCATCAAATAAATCTTACAAATTCGCTACACGAGTATTTTGATTATTGTTATTAATAACGGATATAAAAATTGATTGTTTGAAATCAAAGGAGAGTTAGACAGGGCTGACCTTTCTCTACATCTGTATTTATACTGTGAAATAAACTACTAGTGCAATAACTATGCAGTGAAGACATCATAAACACAACCATGAAATATCGTTTTTTTTTGTAAGTGATACTAAGTTCTTTGTGAAATACACAGAACCAGTAATGAAATAAATGACAAATATCTAAGCACGAAGACCGTAAGGATAATAAACCTTATATTTAGTTGGTCTACACTCTAACTTTAACCATTACTTGGTCAATTAGTCATATTTTTAGAACAAAAAGAGGAGGTCAGGTAGCGTAGTCAGTATACTGGATGACTAGCAAAGCATGGGTTGAATCGGTGACACTGAATTCGTGCCCGGATCGTGTCAGATCTGAATGCTTTTCAGCTATATCCTAGAGTTCACAACGGTCCCGTTATATGATACTTACACAAACACCATGTGCTGTATAACTATATTAGTGATCAAATTGTAAGCGACGCATGTGGCAGATCTAGGTAGTTTGGGAATTCGTAATAAAATCTTATTACAAGTATCTGACATATAATGTGACGGTTATCATAAACATTCTAAATCGTAATAGTGCGTATTGTAAAGCGGTTTGAGCAAGTCTTGGACCTGAAAATTAAATAAAAATCGATTATTATAAAAATTATAATTTTTCTGGACATACAGGTTCAAGATTTTTTTCTGGGATGCTATGGAATAACAGAGATATTCTATTGTACAACAACCTCTATTTCAAAAAGATTGATATTTAAAGAGTATTACATCAAAGACAGTTAAACAACTATTTAAAGGGGTTAGTCAAGAGGTTTAGTTTGGATTCAACATTTAGCCTCTATGGCCCTTCGTGCTCGAGAAAATCGCATTAATAAAACTAACAGTAATTGACAGGCCGGCAAATTGATATACAAACGGAGATACAGAATCCCAAATTCGCTGTGCCCATGTTCAGGAGATTTGGACCTCAAACCATGCACTTTATTTTGGAAAATATATTTTTACCGTTCATCTTGTACATTTGTTGCGCCTTCAGTACATATGCCCTGTGAGACGGTATTTTCTTTTAAAAATTGTTAATGAGTAACCGCACCAGGAAAGCTGTAAGCATTCTTTTCTATTAAACGATGAGTGAAAAAATATCACTACTGAGTGGTCTAGACATGAAAACTTCTGGAAAAATATATTCACATCGAATCTATTTATTTTAAATTCTTCCCAAAATTGTCATATACCACAAATCGTCTGAATTTAAAAAGATTATTTGTCCAAGTCTTTTTTAATTTAAAGAAACAGCTAAAAATGTCATTTTCATTATGTACATTGCCCCTATATGTTATATATAAATGCATGAACCGTTTTTTCTAAGAAAATAAAACGAATGAATTTGAATTTGAAAAAGGAAAAAAAGCGGGTTATGACATGATTGTGCGTACATAGCCTTACCAATAAGTTATTTTTTGTGTTTGTATTTTTGCATTTTGTAAATCAAAGGTAAATTATATTCTCATTTATTTTAACAATTATGAATTATGTTGATACGAAATATTTGATTTAACTTTTATTTTTACTGTATATTACTTTGTGTTTAATGTCTTTTCATTTCCTTATATTATCGCTCAACTTCGCTCACTGTCGCAGTCCGGTAAATCACAGTCTGAAGAGTATATGTGAAGTATACTATACCTCAAGTAAAGTTTTTTACTTGGTGTTTTATATAGTAATTTTACACACCATAATATCATTTTTCAAGAATCAATAAGTCAAAATATCCTAGTATGGGTGTT
>LQRL01037197.1:22799-36011 GCA_001703475.1 Hydroides elegans
TACCCTAACAGAAAAAGATAGATATTTTATATTATATTTTCGATGTATACCTCTAGTACACTCTTCAATCTGTGATTTACCGGACTGCCTCACTGTCAAAGTCTAATTTGTTCATCTAAAATACATCACTGTATTTAACCTTTAAGGTTTGAATCTCACTACCGAAATTATAACGAATATTCATTGGTTTCGTCACCTCTTTATTCATTGGATAAGGAAAACGTCAAGTTTGCACCCGGAAGTGAAAATTTGCTTTGCCGGAAAAAGGGCACGTTTTTTTCTGATGTCTGAAAAAATTTAGAATACATTATTTTTTTTTCCAAATAATAGGCCACAATAAAACGCATTATAAAATTCTTTAGAAAATAATCTATAAAAAAGAAAATATCAAAGATGATTTTTACATACAAATGTGGTTAATTATGGACATATTATCAATAAAAACATTTAATCAACTTCCAAAATTCATCTCGAGAATATCAACAAATTTTGTTTTACAAGCTTGTAAAGATTATAATTTTTGTAAACATCCGGTGTATTTGAACTGAAAGTCAAATACTCTAAATACATTCTGCAGAAAAAAATAATCCAGAATAAAACGTCTATTTTTTCAAAGAATGTATTTATACATTATTTGAGCCAGAAAAAAACGCTGCCAAAGTATTACGAGTAGCATACTTTAAGTCAAAAGGCGGTTCGCTCGATAAGCTTGTCTTTAAGAATCAGCGTTTTAAGACCCCAACCAACCCCAAAGGTTGGGGCCTATAGATTTGAGGTGTTCGTCACCGATTATTTTCCAGTCTGTTTCTTTGTAACGGATAGCCATAGAGACCTTGGTCCGGGAATAGGCTCATATGAAAGGTCGTGGCATGTAGATGTGCCTTTTGACGGTTCTGGCCAGATATGGCCACCGGAAATGGCCGAATTTGGCCACATTGTCCAAAAACAGCGGTTTTTCGAAACATGAGATTTTCCAGGCTGTTTCTTTGTAACGGATGGTCGTAGAGACCTGGGAATGAGCTCATATGAAAGGTCTCGGCGTGTTGATGTGCCTTTTGACAGTTTTGGACACCGGAAGTTTGCCGAAAATGCCCAAAATCTTTGATTTTTTGAGACACGGGCAAAACGAAATAGTCAATACCCTTTCGAGTTGGGGCGGTTGGGGCCTATTCGTGTTTCATAATTACTTCCTTGTTTCATTATATTCTTTAAGCATTGTACAACCTGTATACGATTCTATGTACTATGTATGAATTGATAAAAATAAATCGATTGAATTTGAATTTGGAAGTTGAAATCTATAGAGTACGAGCATTTCGATAATCAGAGAGGACTGCCTGCGTTCTAAAGCAACATGATACAATCATGAATAGTTGGTTACTTTTCTCTATAATCTCACAAGAAATCTAAAAACTCGTGATAGTTTGATAGTTTTGACCGAGTTCGATACACCAGGACTTTAATTTAAAGTCGAAATAACAATATATATATATGAACTTTGAAAAGGGAATTGTACATGATACAGCTTGTGCGCGAGGAATGCTTGAAAGTGTGTTATATAAAGGCTCCAAAGTGTCTTAGGGGGTAGTTAGCGACACCGTAAATGGTAAACATTGCGCCATCAGTATGTTTGATATAAACCATAAGAACATATTTTTTTCTGACCAACAAGAGGGCCTGTTCATGTCGAAAAATATCTTCATTTGTTATTTCAGGGAGAAGATGGCATTGATATGGATTGTAACAGCGATTCTCTTCATGTTTTGGGATATCTGGTATTTTGTACAATGTATTTTTATTGTGATACTCAGCTATATTCGAAAAATGCTGTACAAATATGACTTAATGGATGAAGCAACATATCCAGGTCAGTACCGGTAACTTTGATTAGTTCTCTCTGCAAATTTGATAATAGATGATTTTATAAGTTTATTTTGCTTTTTCACCTTAATAAGTTCTTAGTATACATATGCATGTCAATTAAATATCACATATTCTAACAGTTTTTCTGAGAGTACTTTGCCTTTTCTTTTACAGGAATTTGTCTGACCACAGATTTAGATATGTTTTTCCACATGAATAATGCTCGGTATCTTCGCGAATGTGATTTTTGTCGTTATCTGCTGTGGCACCAAAACGGAGTGTGGGATACAGTGTCGAAGTTGAATGGTGGCATCAGTCTAGGTACAAATTAAATTACATTTGATTGATACATCTAGTAATCATCACATTATCGAAACACTTTGATCGGTGTCTAATACAGTTAATGCGATTTGAATTCCCGTAGTCATATTTAAGAATTAAATACTTTTGAAATAAACTATGTTTATAGTCATACAAGTTTCATGTTTGTGTACTTGCGTTGGAAGCAACTGTCATTATTTATCGGTTATATATAATATCATTTATTTAGAACATAGTTATGTTTTCATTTTGTTTGGTTCCAGGAGCATCAACAATTAGATATCGAAAATCAATTCAATTGTTCGACAGATATACCATTAAAGCTCGGGTAAGATTTTGCAAGCCTCTACTTTGGTTCGCAAATCAAGCTTGATCCGAATTTAGTACACTACGCGGGTCGCATAGCCAAGTTATGAGCGATCTTGACAATGGACAGATATGTAACATAAATCAAAAGGAATAATTAATGTTCTCAAGTTTTTCCTTAAGGAAAGTTAATGGAGAATACTCAGGCTCCTATAAATACATAAACAGGGATGGAAAATAACCTTTTTTTGCCGGTGGTCCGTCGAACAACCACTTTTCATAATCTGGTGGTCAAACAAAGAATCTGTTGGTCCGACAAATTTTTGGCTCGCGCTTTCGGCGCTCGCCTTAACATAATTTCTTTATATCCAATTCGGATTATTATCTTTTTTTTTGAAAATATAACAATTTTACTGCGATACACGCTTTTAGTGATGTCATAATAATGTCCGCCTATCTACCACTATTCTTAGGGCCTCTGGTTTTGTTGCAGATAAAGAAACTATTTTGAATTTATGTTGATTTTAGTAGCTCTACCTGTAGTTCGTTACTTCGGCGTAGGGTTTAACATTCATCGCTAGTGAGGTAGCATTAAAACCGTCAAACGTTTTGAACTGTGAGTTAGCATTAAAACCGTGTAATTCTTTTAACTGTTAAGGAACCGTAACTCGTTTCCACAGCATCTCATACAAGTTAAATAATACAGACATAATAAAGACATAACCTTCGGGTATCTTGGTACCCGATAAATGTTAATGTAATCCCTTCCTCGATTTTTTTTCCGGAAAAATAATAACGAGTAATGGGTTTGTTATTTTACGGTACTTATATCTTTATAAAAAGCAAGCTAGCTAAGCAAATGAAAATATCTGCCCTTTTGAAGAAAGTAAAACAAAATCCCTTTGTGTCACTTATCGTTAAATATACATGTTCCTATAAATTTGTCTGAAAGTATTGAGTATTAATCAACTTATCAGAAAATGCGGTACAATAACTTCAGGCTGGGTGTTGGATCAGGTACGGTATTCGTTAAGGTGTTCGGGTAGTAAATACCGGAACCAATCCAACGTTAATCTTACAACAAGCGAACAAGTTTCAGACATAACATTTACCCTCTGAGTTTCAAAATATAACATGTACTTTCCTTTTCATGAAAATTAAAAAAAAGATATATTTGTATAGCTAAATTGTATGAAAAGTGCCCAAAAAATCTGGTGGCCTGTTGGACCACCACTTTTTGAAATCTGGTGGTCCAGCGGAAAATCCGGTGGCCTCGGGCCACCAGACCACCGTTAATTTCCATCCCTGCATAAAGTTTATAAATTTGCTCAAGGCTAATTGATACAGTTGTCTTAGCATACTTTTATCGCCAAATATATTTGTTACAGGTCTTGTGTTGGGATGAGAAGGCCTTTTATGTGGAGCAAAGATTCATTCGTCCCGAAGACGGCTTTGTTTTGGCCATTTACATCGTCAAGCAAAACGTCACCAAAATAGCTCCCGCCGCTGTCGTGAAGGCTATAAAAGGCCAAGAAACCGAGAGTCCAGAATTTCCAGAAGAAGTCAAAACTTTCATACGATACAATGAAATATCCAGCGAAAATCTGAAGAAACAATTATAATGTTTATTGTAAATGTGATGCATTTGGTGTCCGCGTATATCTAGGATCAAATATACATCCAGTTGGATGGCACTAAGATCTTTTTCAATCTCGAATTTCAACGTGTTAAAATATGCAATAATATCCAACATTTCGTGATATATTCTAGTTTTTAAGTAACAAAGTACCTAACACCCTGAACAGTATTATCTTTTTATAACGAAATGATGACATTAGTATGAGCGCCGATGGGGCGAGAAAAGCAAACAAATATTTACGGTTTGTGAATTGATGAAACATTTGTACCGGTAAAAGAATGGCGGAAAGATGTAATCGAGGATATTAATGAGTGAAAATCAACACACTGATTTAGTCGTGAGGCATGACTGTTTTTCCATCTGCTCTCTTAGGCATTCCAAATTATATGTAAATAATTATTGTGACCCTAGTCGTTGTTACTGCTGTGCATTGTAGATAAATATATAAAGTGATTCGCTTCAAATTATATAACCAATCATTCTCTTGCATCATTTTTTGATTTTATTACCATTATTTGTTTATTTATTTGTATCAGTTTAACATCTTGTTTTTTTTTTAAATGTAAACTTATAAATAAATGCAGGCATTTAGCTTAGTAAGTAATGAAAACACTTTTATATTAATGTGGTTTTAAAGACAGTTCTTTTATCGACGTAAATCATGTTTTATCTAAAAAATGTGTATGAAAAGTTGTTCTAACTGTGTTTGAGAACATTTGACTTATATTTTCACACTTTTTGTAAAATAAATATATCATTGAAACACACTCGAATAAATATTTGAAACCAAATAACATGATAGTTTTTCTTATTGAACCTGAGTTTCAGGACCAAAAAAAATAAAACTCGGAAAACAATATTTGTAACGTGACTGACGCATACATATATTGTGTTCTTATTCGAAATATGTTTAATATCATTTAGTCAATTATATTTTAAA
Source organism: Hydroides elegans (assembly GCA_001703475.1). Taxonomy (NCBI): domain Eukaryota; kingdom Metazoa; phylum Annelida; class Polychaeta; order Sabellida; family Serpulidae; genus Hydroides; species Hydroides elegans. The sequence continues at coordinate 27,869 of LQRL01037197.1, forward strand.
TTACCTTTCCTATATACAGTTTGTATTCGTATACATGTATATATTCAAAGAGTTTAGTATTGAGAATTTATTTTATAATTTGATATATTTACTACATTGATTTCAGATATCCTTTAAGATTATTTTATAGTATACGTTACGCGTCTGGTTTGGTGTTATTCAAGAGAATATCTAAAACCAAACGATTATATCAAACTTGAATTGATATTCCACGTAAAAATGCGTTTAAAATAGTTTTAGATATATTAGCAGTCAGAGTCTTCATATAACATATGAATCGATTATTTTAAATATAATTTTCTGTGTTTTTTTTCTTCTTTTTTAATTAATGTAATTATCAAATCGTATAATATGTATGTAAATCAGGTTCATGGACGAAATATGCCCTTTAAAAAGTTTTCCGATTTTACAATTTTATATGAACCTGTATGTTTATAATATTTATGTTTACACAACAACGCCCTTTATTTTAAGGGTATCAAACACCAAGAGTATTTTTCAATTTTGAACTAAATTTAAAGAATCAATAAACTAAATAAATATACACATATACTATGCCAATTATGAATTTGATACTTTCTCCGGTTTGTGATATCTAACAAACTAAGTTGAAAAGGTTTAAAGAAAAATATCAATTCATCATTCGAAATATACGACCCATTTTAAAGAATTATTTGAAAGTCACAGCAGCAAGTGTGACAAAACATCTTTATTCGGCATAGATTAATTTGAAAATATAAAGCATTTTAATATACACTCACGGTATGGAAGCTGTTAGGAATGCATAAGCACTATAAAATAGCTTTATGTGGATGGCATATGTTACGAAAGAAAACATATACTTACTTTAAAAACGAATTTATATCTAATTGATTCAAATAAATTATAGAAAGTGTTGATTAACTTTACAGAAAGATGATCAAACGTTATTTTTTTTTCATTTAGTACTTTCTGTTGATTTTAATGATTAACTTAGAAATGAGAACGCATGATGTATTCACGAAATGCTATTACGGCGGTTTTGAAAGCTACCTCCCACTCGAAGCGTCATATAAGGCCCCTCCAATTCAACTTATTTCGCAATACATGTGTCAGATGCGTTCGTTATATTTAAAATGAATAAGAAAGTGACCCAACTGTTAAATGCAGCATAAGCAATAATAAAATCACCCTGGGGCTGTATATCACTTCAGCCCCAAGTGCTGACTATTAAAAGTTGACAATAATCTGTCCCCTTGGTGTTTTCCTGTGCCGATGCACCTGGAAATATAATTATGGAAAGTCATTTTTGTTTTGTAGATCGTCGGAATTTCCCTTCTTTCTAAATGGCCCTTGAACAAATGCATCGTAAAATGCATCATACCCGATTAACAATCAAGGAGATTCTTTACAAATTCATATTTTCGTTATTATTTTTGTTTGTATCATTGCAAAATAATAATTTATATGTGTCCCCTTGAATCGAATAGTTTATATCCACGCCCATGGAGTAAAAAGACACACTATAATTCAAAATGCCAAAGCCTCTTACTCAATATAAATGTAATTGTTTTTTTTTTGTATTTTGTTAGTCTTTTATTATAGAATAGAAATTTTCTGCTAAGCCAATACTAAACCAAATGTAAATTTGATATACAAGAAATATAAAAGTCGGCATTAATTTCATGATCCTACTTATGCAGGTGTTCAAATCCCAAGTCGTCACTAACACATTGTGTGTATAAAAACAAGAAACCTTTATTTCCGAACAAAAAACGTTGTCTCGCCAAACACCAGTTCCCTCTCTTTGAATCAGTCAAAGACTCTTAAGCGAACTGTTTATAAGTCTTATTTGCTTTTAGTTTCCTGCCAATTTTATTTGACCGTTTCATAAAATATTCCGCAATAATAGCCCTTTGATGAACAAACAGAGCGTACTAAGGAGCTGTTCTTCTCCGTTCATTCCCATGTGTTAACACTCAATGAAGCAAATAATAGCTGTGTTCAAATAGTTCATTTAATCGAACATTTTAAGCGATCAAAGTATTGCAAACATTGCTCATGGAAATGATTTCAAAACATAATTACATGCGAATCATTCTTTACAATTGAGAGGTTTAAAGATTCGTATATGTATATTTTAGTTTTCATTCATAAGAAAAATAGTCGGGAAACATTATAATTTCAAAGTATATATGCAAATGTAACCTTAAAACTATTTTTTGCTTTAATTGTACTTGAATATCATATCCATCTTGACGCTTAGGAAATCTTTGCACTTTGAAGATATCAACATAGGACAGTTTGGTAAAAACAAAGAGTCTAAAAATAATATAGATGTAAAAACCTCTTAGACTCTACGATGTTTTTTTCCACATGTCACCTGGTATAGTGTTCACCCTTACACAATTTCTTGAAGGCAAACACTTAGGAAAAGTGTTTGTAAAAGATCAGAATACATGATATAGGCTTTCATATCAAGTGAGGGTTTTTGATTTCAAGACCCGCTTCTTGCTTTAATTTTAAGAATATTTGCCATGAAATCTTAGCTACTTATCAGATTGAGATAATTTCGAGAGTTTGCTTTATAATAAGTTCGACGCATGACTGTCTCAATCAATTTCATGTACATACTAGAAAAAAAAATCGTTTACAAATCATATCCCATGGAAACAGCCCAATTCATGACAATGTTTCAATATTATAACAACCGGGTATCACTATCTAGAATCTGTTCTAGAATCAACCTAAAAATTGAACAACGGTGTATATATATGATCCAACTTCGAACAGCTTTCTCTTACAAAGAATAACCAAGTTCAGCAAAACAGATAAATTTTAGAATACGACAATTTGGTTGACGACAATTTCAAGATTATTGATTTTGGCAAAAACAAAATTATATTTGATGAAAAGAAATACGCGTAATTTTCACTTTTTATTTTCAATAATTAGTTTCTGTAGAACTTCTTTTACCTTGTCGATGGTGATTATAGATTTTAAAGAGGTAATTCAATATATCCGTTAGCATTACACTTTCTTATAATAAATCATTTATATTCAAAATTGTTTCAAAAACCGTTCTGATACACAAAGGACCAGTTTAGGCCACTGAGAATGTTCACTTACAGTACAGAGTAAGAGGTTATCATCACGATTTCGACATTTTGTAAATTATTTTTTCCCCTATATCCATGTGTTTTTTAAAAAGTTATAATTTTTAATTGCCTAATTGCAAAATAAATGTTTTATTTTATAAAAACTTGGAAGAAACCAATAGCGTCTTGGCATGGCACTGTGTGAGGGAAATACTAGCTAGTTCAAGCCACCGTACAGACATAATGCGAAAATTTACCATTTTCCAAAAATAAAAACAAATTCTCTGTAGTCACTGATTTATTTAAATCATTTATTTTTCGAATATATATCTGGCTGTCACAACTGCTAGAATCAAATGTTGTTCATCATGACTTAATACAATATGTAAGAAACGATAGCTTTAATTGATTTAAATCATGATCTTGACAGTGTATTCGTTAAGGCTTCCAATAGACAAAACAAAATATAAATCTATATTTTGAAAGCTGTGCAGCCAACCATAAGCCTATATCTAACATTATCTATTGTCTATAAAAGCAGTTTAAATAAATGCATGATCTGTTGCTAATCACCATAATCAATGAACATTGGAATACAACCATAGTGTAAACCGGAGAAGTTTTCAGTCAATTTTCTGGTCAAGTTCCCCCATGCATGACTTCAATTTCTCCCATTGTCCTTTGTCTAATGCGATTCCTGTAAATAAAACAAAAACTTGTTTCTCATCTTAAAATCCTGTTTGAATCAAGGCAATAAGAAACAACATACATTATTTTTCATTTAGAAATTATTAATGAGATGCAATTCAATTTTATAAAGCCCGATTCCTGTAAAGAAAACGGAATCTCAAATTGCGTGCGCCATTTTTCGCACACCATAATCTTTAGTCAGTACACAAAAATAAGTTTTTTTTTACAATATTGTTCATAAAGAATGCAGAACAATGTTTAAGATTTGACATTTTAGCTTTAGAAAACGTTTACTACATACAAGTAGTTAAAGTTTTAGCTCTCAGTCCATACCTTTCTTGCCAGGCTTGAGATCTCCTGTGTTTGAGTCGTTGTAATATTCACGGATGTTCACAAACTTTTTCCCTCGGAATTCGGACACCGATACATATTTCATTTTACCAAGCTGAAAGGTAGACGCAAGTATGTAAATGTTTTTTGTTACGAATTTGATTTTGCACGACCCTGATATTAAAGTTGTTCATTTTATGGATGAATGATTTATAATGAGGAAAAGGTTTCAGAGATATGAAAACACCAAGGAAACGGAAAATGTTTTTTTTAGCAAGATAATGCTGAACCGTTCGATCATTAGAACCAGGAATCATCAAAATTCTTTAAGACTTACTTTTTAAAAAATAATTTTATTTGTTTATTCGGTTTATATGCACGTGAAAACCGAACCTGAATTAATTCCGTGCCATCGCCTAATTTTGTAACATCTGAAGCTGATTTGCTGCTCGATTCCTTCTTTTCTTTCTTTTCCTTCTTTGCCTTTTTCGCTTTAGGCTACAAAATAAGATTCAATATCAAATTTAATGGTCAAGTTTTCTTGAATGTACACTTCAGGACCCCTTTTTCCCACTCTCCTTAACCTGAAAATTAAAATCCGTGTTAAAGGATGAGGAAAAGTGTAATAAGGTTAAGGTTGAAGCGGAAAATATAATTCCTGGTATATTTTAAACGTAGGCTGGTTGATAGCATATATCGCTTGTGACTCATCAATAATATCATGGCAATCTTTCAAAGTTCAGGAGAGGGAAATACGAGATTAGCAGATGCACATTTTGAAATGCGTCTTGCCCAGCTTCCAAAAAAAAATCGTTTACATGTTACGTTATCGTAGCCGTTCAATCAAAAATATTACAAACCTTTGCGTCCGAATCCGAGTCAGAATCACTGCTGCTGATGAATTCCTTGCTTTTCGGCATACTTGCACTAGAAAAAAAATCAGCTCTTTTAAGAAATGACATACGTTTAAATGCATCAACTATTATCTATAACGCTATTGAATGGTTTATATTGTACAAATACAAATTGTGCTTTTATATAGCGTCCGTAATGACTATTGAGATTCACTTTACAAAGTATATATCTAAAACGCTTTTAAAATAGTGAGTTTTAAGACGTGATTTGAACAGCAGTAATGAATTGTTTTTTTTCTCAACGAATTTGGTAAATCGTTCCAGATTCTTGGCATGGTCCTACTAAATGCACGTGTGCTCTAACTCTTTTGATTTACACAGGGTATGACTAGCTATGATTCTGACGACGATCGAAGGTTTCTTGGCGTGTGTAGAATTCGAGTAGATAGACTGGAGCATTTGGTGACTGTTTTGAATTTAATGCTATATTGCATGGGCAACCAATGTGTTTTTATTTTCAAGATGGGGGTTATTAATTCACTTTGCGGAGTCAGTGTCACAAGTCTGGCAGCCGAGTAATTGTCTGATATCTTTGTTGGGTAGGAATGCCAGCAGCAAATTGCAGTAATCGAGTCGACTTATCACCGTGGCTAGCATCATGCGTTTGGCGGTCTCTTCGTCCACATACCGTCGGATTAACCACGCCCTTCGTATGTGATATCTGCATGCTTTCACTGTATTATAAATATGCGCTCTAAAATCTAGGCGTGAGTCAAGTGTCACTCCAAGGTTCTTAACCTTTTCTGCTGACTGAATCGACTCCTTGCTAATTTTTAGCGGACAAACAGGCATCGTTTTTACGCAGCGCTATTGACCGAACACAATGTATTCTGTTATCGAATCATTTAAACACAGTTTATTCGCAAACATCTACGTCCACACGTCTTGTAGTCTCCGAGCTGGGTGCGTCCCCGGCGGTACGACGCGAACCACCTGACTGCCGGCTCTCCTAGACCATGCGTGATGGTGAGGCGCTCGAGCATAATATCATCGTTAATCGTGTCGAGCGCTGCACTCAAATCCAACATCCCCATTAGGAAAGCCAAGCGGTTGTCCATGGCAACCAGGAGGCTATCAACGACCTGGAGGAGGTATGTCTCAGTTGAATGGTTAGGGCGATATGCGGATTGGAGGTCGTCGTAAAAGTCATTTATTTCTGCGTGTTTTTTTCATTTGATCTATTACACTTTGTTCAAGTAATTTCGACACAAGTAATAGGTGCGATACGGGTCTGTAGTTCTTGTGGATAGGCCCCAAGCCTGTTTTTTATTTTTGTTTTAGAAGCGGCTTTACCAATAGTTTTGTAGATTGAGGGCACTATTCCTTTATCCAGATATCGGTTTATTATCTTTTGAACTACGGGTGCAATCGTCTCAGCAAGAGATTTGAGATATTTATCCAAAATTGTTTGCAAGGTCTCGTTAAACTGATTCACAAGACATCCAAATCATCTTGTTGTGCTTTTAAAAAGTCGCAGTTCTTGATATCTTCGTTCAAACTGGTCAAATCGACGTTTTTAACGAGTGATATTCCCTTTTCGCCGTTTCGGGTCTCGTTGTATTGAAGTAAATATCGAACACAATACTCATGTGGTCTGAGATCAGATCACTTGCAAGCACATTTTGAACAGTTGGACTGTCTTTTCGGCTAATAATGAGGTCGAGCGTATGACCCGAAGTATGCGTTGGACCATTCATATTCACATGCAGGTTAAAACCGTCAAAGAGTTCTTGAAAACGAGAGATTACCGGTCGGTATGCCTGATCAATAAGTAGATTAAAAGTCCCTGGTTATTATGATTTATGCACTGTGCTAGTTCATATCCTCTAATAATTGTGAAAAAGTCTCGAAAGATCTCGCAAAAGATCCTGACGGGGTCTGTATACTACGACAAAGTGCAACGGTGTGGGGTTATATTGAAATGTTTGTGGTCAATATTAAGCAGTTGCATACTCATGTACATCAGTGATACATATCTTGATCTTACATTCGATTCTCTAGAATACTTTTGCTCAATAAGGCATTTGAACAACCTGAGTAGGCCGCAACCGACCAAAACTTAGAGGGTGAATGGTATTTGTTTAAGGATTCAACAAGGAAGTATTCGTGAAACACGAGCAGGCGCCAATCGCCACAAACTCGAAGGGGTATGGTTTTTTTTTGTAGATTTTAATATATTTTCTATGAAAACCGCTATTTATGGCCAATTTGACAACTTCCGGTCGGGTGTTTTTGACCGAAATGACCGAAGGCACATATACGAACCAAGACCTTTCATTTGAGCCTATAACCAAGTCTCTATGACCCTTTCGTTCAAAAGTTCTAGTCCGTACAAGCTCAGGTCTTGAAAACCCGCTATTTGTGGCTATTTTGGCCAATTTTACAACTTCCGGTCGGGTGTTTTGACCAAAATGATCAAAAGGCACATCTACGGACCAAGACCTTTCATTTGAGCCTATAACCATGTCTCTATGACCTTCCGTTCAGAATTTCTGGCCTGTACGAAAAAAGTAAGACGGACAGACAGACGGATGGACACCCCAAACCTATAGGCCCCCAATCTTTTCAATGCTTTTGTGTTGGGGCCTGAAAAAGGCTGGTATAGAATAGATACTTGTAATACAAAAATAGAGGACATCACAAGTGCATGTCCTATTTTAATACATACACAATTTCCCTCGTAGCTAGGACGAGTATCAAAAATATTGATCAAAGCTCGTAGTCAAAATATCATGTGATAAAATCTTGTATTATCGTCCATTTAATTGTGCCATTCGCAGCATATTTGAAAGCGTAATGATAGTGGCTGTACATAATTCGAATAACATTTATGATATTCACCTATAACGTTGGTGTTATACAATATTCACGAAGTAATTATAACTTAATTAAGTTTTTTTTAAACACGGCGGTCGATGACTATTCATACAATTTTATGAACTGGTTTCCGATATATCTGGTTTTATATTAGACTGGTCCCCATCCATAATATCAAAGATATATAGGGACTGGTATCATTACAATACACAAGGATATAGTTTGCTGGAAGGTAAACAAAAGCACGTGTCAGTAGGTAAACAAAACCCCTTCTGCATATGATTTGATCATGGTTCGAATCAAACACTTTGTTTT
>LQRL01037200.1:2540-12616 GCA_001703475.1 Hydroides elegans
GTTCTAAAAATCGGCAATGAGGGACGGTATCGAATGCCGCCGAAAGATCGAGGAGTGTGACAAGAGTCACCTTTTGATTATCCATGTTGGTAAAAATCGCGTTTGATACTTCTAGTAGTGCTGTTTCGCAGCTATGGTGCTTTCTATAGACCGATTGGTAGTATTCATCGAGATGGTTATCGGAGCAGTATTTGGACAATTTGTCAATGACTATACGTTCCACCACTTTAGACATAAAGGGCAGATTTGGAATGGGCCTAAAGTTCTTAAACTCCGGTATTTTTGACATCTAAGGAATGGGTGAGATGAGGGCTTCTTTAAACCGTTTTGGCATGTATCCAGTGGAAAGGCATCTGTTCACAGTCTCAGTTAGGATTGGTAGGGCTGTATTGACGGATTGTTTAAATAAAAAAGTAGGAATTGGGTCCAGTTGACAGCTTTTCGTGGGCGACTGTAATAAGTATTTTCGAAGTTCTGCTTGTGTGATAGGCAAAAATGCTTCGAATTTGCAATTAGGTCGGTTAGTAGGTGGGTCGAGGTGTTGGATATCACCGTTGAACTGTGCATTGATGGTGTCAATCTTTGACTTGAAAAAAATCTGCAAATTGATCTGCCAAAACCTGGTTGCTGGGTGCATCCGGAAAAACTGCTTTTACTGGTTTATTAGACAGTTTCCGTAGCAAACTGTAAATTCCCTTTTGGTCGCCGTTGCACTTTACAATTGCCGAATTGAAGAATGTGATCTTTTTCTTATCACTGATATGATTTACATAGTTTTTCTGAAATTTATAATCAGAAATGCACTTATCCGATTTGGTTTTTAGCATTTACCGCTCTAGACGTCGTCGTTTCGGAGCTTCAGATAGCACCTCCTGAGCTATCCATGGTTTAAGTGAGCGGCCCTTTAGTATCTTTGTTTGCAGTGGCTCATGTTTATCTAATACTGAGCGGAGTGTTGAATCATAAAGATCCAATATCGATTCGATATCCATCCATATACAAAAGAGAGCGTTTAATATCATCAAGCTTGGATATAATACGATGGTGTCTACTGCAGCAGACAACCCTAGAACAACGAAGCCTCGATATTTCTAAAGATTTATTTAGAACAATTAAAAAACCAAGTGATGAAATACATGACAATTTACCGGAACACAGACTGCTTAAATATAATTTCTACGAGATGACATAAATTCTACAATAATACTCAAAAGTTATTCGAATATTTATGTTTTTTTTTCAGAATATCAACCTTAACAGTGCGATATCATCAGAGGATGGAACAATTCGACCGGCAGTCGACATATTCGGCTTTGCAATTGCATATCTCAAAAAACACGTTATGGAAATGATCAGCACTAAAACCGAAGTGTAAGATTTATCGCTTTATTCTGAAAAAATGATCATGATCATACTTATCATTCAGCCGATACAAAAATACAGTATTTAATATACTGCAATATCTTCTTAATTCTGTTCTATTATAGATAACCCACACATTTTAACATTATGAATACATATAGGGACTTTATGTCAACATGATTCAATGTATAATAATTATAATAAGGTAACACCAAATTAGGTTAGCATTGTTTTAAGAATGTTTTGTTGCAGAAACCCTAGTCCAAGCAACATATTCTGGGTGATCACAGTCCCCGGAATTTGGACGGAGCCTGCAAAGAAATTCATGCGCGAAGCAGCAGTTAAGGTTATTTTCAAGAAATAAAAAGTTACTATAATAAAGGTGCGCCCACTGAGGCGAGAGCGAGAGCTAGAACGAGAGTGAGAGCTAGGGCGAGAGCGAGATATTTTTGGGCCACTATATGTGATACCAATGCGCGCCCACTGAAGCGAGAGCGAGAGCTAGAGCGAGAGCGAGACCAAAAGCAAATGCACAAAGCACTCGCTCTTGCTTTTCCTCTCGCTGGGTTCGGCTAGGAAGTTGAGTTTATTCAATAGACACATCTAGATTGATAAATAGATAGATAAAAATGAAAGATAGAATGAGCTATTTAATAGCTTAAAATCATGGATAAACACATACATATGTAGCACTTTAGATATAAAAATGTTACAACACACTGTCGGAAATCTTTTTTCGTCATGCAATTTAGATAGGCACATTTATCGTTTCCCGATGGACCTTTCCGCATGCAAAGAAACTACGTTATTGTAACGTCGAGATAACGTCGTGACGTCCTACTTGGAAGTTACGTGGTATGAACGATCCTATACGATTGAAATGATAATTTCCAGCCTAATCAGTTTTCTATATGGATCTTCAGGCTTGAACATTATTATGATTGGGTCTATTCAAAGTCTTTATATAAATGAACTTTGAATATTATCTATCGGGTTGCCATAATGCATTTTGTTATCTCAAGACACATTGACTGCTTTTATCCAATCGGATCGTGGTTATCATCGGGTTACAGACTTGAATACTAGACGTATTGAAAAATACCGCACAGTATATATTCGGTAAACATTTAGTATAGATATAAACATGTTTATAAATTTAATTATTCCTACTTCTGCCTTTATAATAAAGTCTTATCAGAATCCCGAAATATCTCTATAATGATAAGGCATCCGATATCGGTATTTTGCAATATTAATATTCACACTGTTGTAAGTTGAGGGGCAGGTTATATGAAAGATGTATCTTAAAGTACATGTATAACACGCCTAATTATACCTACAATAAAATACTTATTAATTTTTGCAGAATTTCAAAACTAAGTGAAATAGGCAACCGACGTTGAAACATAAAGACCTTATCGGAATCCCGAAATATCTCGATGTTGATAAGGCATCCGATATCAATATTGTTCAATGTTGAAGTTCATATAACACTACGTCAGGGAACACTTTATTTTGAAAATGAATCCAATTTATACCAATTCTAAGTCTCTCGCAAAACCTCTCGCTTTTTTTCTCGCTAGTTTACTTGGTTTGCTCGAGTTTCTCTCTCTCTCTAGCTCTCGTTCTCGCTTTAGCTCTCGTTCTCGCTCTAGTTCTCGCTCTCGCCTCAGTGGGCGCGCACCTTAAAACTAAATGATTACCCGATCCAAGGCTTTTAGACCAATATATCGTTTGTAAAGTAGGACTACCCTGAATAATATCCTCCCAGTCGACTCATGAACCATAAAGCCATGCAAAGTCACCAAGTATCTGACTTCAATATTTTGTCGGTCATACCATAACAGTGACGTCATGCTTAATTAATGAATTCATTAATGTGTCGACTGGACTTTTATATAGAGAAAAACCCTGACAAAAGCGCCGCATTTTCCTGCTTTCTTGCTTACCAAATCATTTTATATCATTTTTAATCGACAATGACATTAGGTAAGATCTTGTTTCACAGGGTGGTTGCGTTGAATCAACTGACGCAAAGAATTTGCTACTGGCCTTAGAGCCGGAAGCGGCTTCATTATGCTGCAGAAGACCGGAAGTCGCTGGATACTTATTAAGGGACGTAACAGCATTTCCGCCAGGAACTACCTATCTCGTTTTAGACTGCGGAGGTAATTGAAGAGCATCCCACGAGGTGTTCCTCAAAAAAGGTGTTCCTTTTACAATTTCATCTAGCTACAAACTTTCAAAAACGGTCTTCTAGCTACACGAATTTAAGGAACACCTTTTAAGATTTTTGTCGATTTTTTTTATTATTTCGCCAATTTAGTGTTTTATTTTATTCAGAGATATCTAGCTAGGCATAATAAACTGAAATACACCTAGAAATTGGTCATAAAAACCAGTTTTACTATTTTCTTAATTTCATAAAAGGCGTTCCTCTTATGATTCTAGCCAGCTAGATGAGTGCAGTGAGCCCAGCTAGCTACAAAAATAGGAACACCTTTTTGTAAAAAATATTTTTCTAAATAATATCTCTTTTTGCACATTTCAATGCCACAAGTGATTTCATACTCAAATAAACACTTTTTGAATATTTGGTCGTGGGGTGCTCTTCGTAATTTGATAAATTATACAAAATATGGTAGGGTGGGTAAATATATAACTTACGCTAATTGTTGACAGGGTATTGAATGGTTGACAGTATGGTCTCTGGCTTTGAACGCAGGGTAGCTTGTAGAAAAAAAAATATGTCGATCGTTATTTGGGATTATTTGATAAAATTCATTTCTTTCTTTTATCGGCAGCATCATGCATGATATTATAATGCTATTGAAATAATTTTCAATACACCGAAGTAGTCTTTGTTTATTTAGGAGGGACCTTTGATATAACGGCGCATCGAATATCGAAAGACGAAAAGATGGAAGAGATACTCCCCGCAAGTGGCGGACCCTGGGGAGGGATGAATGTGAACAAAGAATTCATTATCAAACTCGGAGAAATATTCGGCAGCGACTTTCTGAATCGATACAAATCCAAATATCCGCAAAATTGGGTTGACTTGTATAATGAATTTGAGATGAGTAAGAAGCCATACAACGGAAAAGATAAGAATTCCCTCTGCGTTAGGTTTTCTTGGTCGTTCGGTGAATACCACACAGAAATCAAAGAAGGAAAACAAATCAAAACTGCAGTTCGTGAGTTTGGGTGTGCTACCAACCAACATTACCTTCACAAATGGTATGATGACATTGAAGAACGATGCGGCGACCGGTCTCTTCACACCTGTTCTCACCGAGATCACAACGCACGTGCGCCAACTCCTTAAGAATCCCGAACTCAGTGATTGCAAATACATCTTCATGGTCGGTGGATTTAGCGAGAGCAGGTTGCTACAGGAGGAGGTTAAGACGCATTTTGAAATAAAGGGAACCAAAGTTCTGATTCCATCTGAGGCGCAGTTGGCTGTACTCAAAGGCGCCGTGCTCTTCGGTCACTTTCCCACTGAGATCACGGCGCGCATTGCGAGGAAAACGTATGGGTATGGAGCATGTAATCCATTTGATCCTAAAATACACGATCCAAAACGAAAATTCGCAGACGAAACAGGAGAAGAGTATTGCAAAGATGTATTTGTGCCATTGGTTAAACAAGGTAAATCAGTTCCAGTGGGTCACGAGATCACGCTCACGATGAATCCTTTTTCAAATAATGACACTTCATCGTCCTCTCACATTTACTGCAAAGACGGCCAACCAGATGTTCCCGTGCAATACAACGACTCCCCTGGTGTCGAATACATAGGTGCAGTTGTCACCATGCACCCGCCATGTAATCACTACAAGGAAAATAAAATGACCAAAATATACACCTTCGGCAGCACCGAGCTGCACGTGCGCTCCATTCACGTCGCCACTGGCAACGAATTCACAAGCTCATTTGGATTTGCGTCCGATCCCTCACCAAAGTAGATTTGCTATGAACATATTGATTTGAATATAATTGCAAATGAACGATTTTTCGATGATATAAGACGAGAAACACACCGGATATAACTGCATTAAAAATTCAACTAAAATATAAACTATGGATTACCCAAATATTTGTTTTTAAAATATGGATGGAAATATTCTGAAGTAATGAAGGCGACTTATTGGTATTCGGTTATTTATATATGCGATGGATATTCGAATTAAGACACAAACTTTCAAATAGCTTTGTAAAAAGGTATGTGATCGTTTCATAAGGATCATCTCGAAATATTATATTATAGATTAAATATATGTAAGGTAAAACAAGGAACTTGAGTAGAGCGTAAAATCGGGTGCATACATTGTGAAATACTTTTGCTTATTTATCCTAGTGATGTGCTTATTACATTTATTTTAATCAAGATAACAATCAATTAATATGAATTGACAATTATTCTTACTTTAGTTATATGATCATCAAAATATGATATAAAATCATGAAATATAAGGAAAATTAAGCTTGAATGTGATTTTTTTATCTTAAAATATATATTTTGGCTTCTCGTTTCTTCCCTTTATCTGTATATGGCTATTCGTCTCTCAATATTACAATCAAGGCTACATCGTATCAATAAATTGTGTTTTATGAAATATATCACGTTATATATTCGAAATTATACTTCCTAATAAGGGAAAAACATGGCATCACGTAGTAAGATTTATTAGACAAAATAGCAATGCGTTCATAAACGCTATACTCACATCTTATCCAAGTACAAAAAATATTGATAACTTCGTCAGAACCAATTAGCAACTTTCCCAAAAACGACAATTGAGGGCGCATTTAAGAAAAAACACGGTTGTATTTTTCCAATGAAAAATCACTTACTCAAAACATGAATACAAAGTAACAGTCAAAACAAGAGACGAGAGTAAGCACACTTATACACCTTGCAAATACTTATGATGTATCTAAGATATAACTTATATTCAATGTATTTTTGTAATAAGTTTTGCCTCAACACTGAATCTAAACCATTGAATGTTTTACGATACAAACGTTGGTTGACTAAACATCTGGGATATATAAATCGTTGCTTTAAATGATACATTTTTATGTTCATTAGACGTAGCTAACTTTTGATCATTTTCTTAAACACATTCATACTATTAACGTATTATTTGTAACAATCATCACAAACTCATCTGTACATGATCTTACATACAAAAGTCTTCAACATAATTTGGTTCAAATAGGTAACACATTTAAGAATAAAACGAAATATTCCTAGCTATAACATTGAGACAGAACGAAGTGTATTGCTATGGATCTTCTAAAATGTTTTAAATGCTGTAAATGAAAGAAGATTTGTCTCAGCAAACCATATTTGAAATCACCTATGCAATATGTTGTGATCAGCATTTTAGCAAGCCTCTCTTTGAAATTCTGTGTTTTTATTATCAACTATGTTATACCACAATTCTCACTCCAATGCAAATATTAAAACACAAAAATCAATGAAATACATAAATAAAACTAGTAAACGGACACTTCCTTTTCTCTGTAATAAAGTTCGATCTGAAACTTTCCTGGATAGCATACTAGTAGTTCTCACATTACTTAAACCGATACAAAATAAGCCATGTATTTTTCAATAAGCACTATATTTCAAGTCATATAACATCTATAAGCACTGTAGTCAAATCGAATGGCATCCATATTTCGTTTGAACTTAATTATGATAGAGCAGCACAAATTCACTGCCGAAACTTTAATTGTTTTCTATTCTTCACCACTCATCAAATACTTAGGAAAAGAATCGAATACTAAATGCAATGTTTCAGTGCAAGCGGGGTCCATTCAATGATCGCAGGAGTGACCGCAAAGACGAAAGAAAGGGTATCCGTGCTTTACTTGTTCTTTCCCTGCGAAAATTCAAGATACATATGTTTAGGACAATCGAAACTGGTAAAAATTTGAGCTACAATTTCCTATAAAGTTCTTCCTATAAAGTTTTTTTTTGCCATTAAGCAGTGCTTAACATGCTTAGACTATAATATGCTCAATATATTATTGTAAAACAATAAACTATGATTTCTTTCAAAAGTTGCCTGGCCTTTACTTAGCTGTTTTATTTAAATTGACATTATCATTTTATAATTATTTCACTTTTGGGATAACCCTTCCAAATTTTAGACCAATTTTAGACCAACCTTATCCTCGCCATACATAGCCTTTTTTTGCTTAATTAGAACTAACCCCTCATACTTCCTCCCATACTTAAACCCTCACCTTTCCCTTTCCGCCCTCCGCTTTCGCCTTGCCCCCTTCGGGCTTGCCTCCCTTGGACCGTTCCTTCTGCAGCTGGGTGTGAAGTCGAGACACCTCCTGTGTGAGTTCAGAGTGAACCTGTTTTAGCTCCTCAAGCTCTTTCAGAATCGCATTTTTGTCTTTCACTGAAATGAAAATATAGAAGAAGATTGGTTTTTCGTCACTGCTTTGTCGACATTTTTTAATATTTGAAACATCAGTTCTATTATGAAGTCATTCTGTTATCCAGTCAAGAGCTCATTGAATTGAGCCCTTTTTGTAAACCATTTGACATAATTTTACCTTTTACTTTTTTATCAAATGAAGTATATCAAGTAACATTATGAAGCATTTTATGATTTTCATTTTACAATTCAAGCAATCACGATCACACAAACTACTCACTCTCGCCCTGGCTGAGGATGACACATAGCTGCTGGTTTCGCTTTTTCACTTGTTGAAGCTCCTCCTATCAACATGAATTGGGGAAATTTAATATACATATTTGATATAATTGGTGCTATAAGCGTATAGACACCTATCATCATACTAATGAACCTACTACTCTTGTCCCAGACATCACCCCATTTCCTCCTTGGCGGCACAACACAATGTTCCTAGCCATCACATATCGCTTAATGAATCATCCTTTAATTCCCTTTTCAAGGCGTAACCACAATATTCTTGATAAGAATTTATGATAATCTCGTATAACTCACCTTCATGGCTTTGTTTTCCCGCCTCAAGGTCACCAGTTCATCATCCCGTTTGTCGATCTCGTCCTTGAACTTTTGAACGCGCACGTTTTCCACCGAGTATTGCTAAAAAAAATAAGTAAAATGCGTTTCAAGACAACCACAATTGTTTTAAACTACATATCTGTAAAGAAAACAAATAAGTGGATACCGCCTTACTCCTTGACGGATATTTTCTTCATTTAAGAGATCTGTAATTGCAGCTTATACCTTTGATTGATAAGAGGTCCTTACCACATCACAACAAAATATAAACACAGATGCTTCGGATAAACATAAATTTGAACTTCTGAAAAAATGTTGATTCTTATTTACTTGCTTCCTCATAAATTAAGCTATAATATCAAAATTCAATTCGAAACCCACCTTCTGGTAAGCCTCTTGCATCATTTCCCATTAAGAAACCCCTATATGAGTGCATTCAATAGCGAAAACAAAAAAGGGGAAAGAGCGCTTTTTATTTCTAAAAAAACTGTTCTTGGCCATTTTTACATGTCTTTTTGGCTCAAATCATTGATATTTGCAAAAACGTCCAAGAAATACCAGAATAGTGATTCTGGTATTAATTATTGGATACTCCCTTGCCTCTAGACCTTATTTCTTTTAAAGAATTCGTTATGTGTAGCTTATACCTTTAATTTAACACGAGGCCCTCAATACATCACCACAAAATATAAACACAGGTGCTTCGGATAAACATAAATTTGAACTTCTGAAAAAATGCTGATTCTTATTTACTTGCTTCCTCATAAATTTAGCTAAAATATCAATTTCAATTCGAAACCCACCTTCTGGTAAGCCTCCTGCATCTTCTCCTTGCGCAGGATCTTAAGCACTTCTTCGCTGACGCCGGCAAAGTACTTTGAATCCGGATCCAAGATGTGCGTGGTCGGTTCATCCACTCGGAACAGCGCCTCGTTGTCCTCTTCCGATGACGACGAACCTGGTTTCGAAAAAGGATGCGGAAATAATTATCTAGTTTCTGTTTTTACGTTAAAAATAAGCGTCTTTCAAATTATTTCTTCATCTACATGTTAAGGCAACTACATATATAATAATTTAATTTGTCAGTGATTGAGTGTACTCGAAATGGCTTTGCTTGCGTCTTCCTACATCTAAGGCATTTGAATTAATATAATTATATTTTTTCTGAGCTTGATTAGAGGTAAGTGAGCGAAAGGACAAGAAGCTAATATATGCGAAAAACCCATAAACACACGTATATGAAATCAAACATAAAATTCCTGAGTTTCATAGGAGTAAAGTGAGAGAGCGGTGATTGGGAACGCGTGTAAGAAATGAACGTATACGGTATGCATAAAACCTAGCGCATAGGCCTACGTACCGTGTTTTTGCTTCTCCTCCTGCATCTGTTTGAACTCGTCAAGAGTCATGGGCACTCGTCGCGCCGCTTTCTTCTTCTTTCGCTTGCCCTTATCCGTCTCTCCGCCGTTCACCGTGATGCCCTGCGCTTTCAGGTCCGAATCAGTCTGGCAAGTGTATATGCATGTTATGATGGTTTATGGTTGAAACTGGTTGAAGTTATGGTAAGGGTAATGTTTTTATGAAGCATGTGACCGCGACACGTTTTTTTTTTTTTTTTAATTTTTTTTATTGCACCCGGTAAATCTTACCCGTTGTATCCTAAATCCATCATCAAAATCAATTTAGTGTTTT
>LQRL01037204.1:6305-18097 GCA_001703475.1 Hydroides elegans
CAGAGGGTCATCGTTTCTTGCGGCCCCGGCACATTTGACACGATGAGTGAACATTTGTACCCCTCCCCTACTTACCCACATTGGCCCTCGCCGGTGCAAAGAACATCATGTCTTCTAACTCATCCCCAGAGAGGGTCATCGTTTCTTGCGGCCCCGGTACATTCGACACGATAAGTGAACATTTGCGCGCAAACATGTCGAAGGTGATCTGCGTCAGCCAGTTTGGTAATCTGTAAGTAATTTCAAATTTTGGTTATTCAAGGTAGAACGCAAGAGTAATGTACTTGTTTGATTATCTTTTTATTCATTTAATGACTATTTTGTAGAAAATGGTGTATGCAATGCCTGAAAGTAATGTGGTGGGGTTGCCCATTGCAAAGCTGGGGCGACCAAGGTCATCTCAAAACCTGAGATAACCTAGAATCCTTTTGATTACTGATATCAAAGTTGTACGTATGTACATGTAAACGAATGGATGAGTTGTATTAAAAGATATCACTATACTACAAGTTAAAAATATAACTTTATCTTATGCATATTCAAGTATCACAAGTATGACAAATGACCCACTTATGAAACATTTTGTATTGAAGTATGCTCATAAAATAACAACATGGTTTTTATTTTGAGGAAACATAGATTTTTCTCATGATTAACCAGACAAATCAATTGCATTTTTTTTTCGCTACTTCGACGGCAAACATGTCTGGATGTTCTCGTTTCTTTCCGTGACATTATGTCTGGAGACATGTATGGAGATGAGTGCATGGACCCTCTGAATCACATGGTTCTAGTTTGGCTCAATACATGAAAGCGGCCACGTCTCCAGTAATATATTAACACACTTATCTACCAATTATATGCAGCCTTTAAATGTACTCATAAGAGTTTGCCTAAATCACACATGAAATATCACGCATATGGACATATATTTAAATATATATAACTACATTTTTTATATGAAAGTCGACTGTTAATTCGTAGCAATGACATCCTCAATGGTAATGTTGAATTGACAACGCGATGACGCTCCTACGTCAACACAAGGTGGTTTTATAAATAATTGACAAAACATCGAATAGAGTTACCTCGAAACTATTTGTTTTCATTTTGCGACATTCCTATGCATGAACACATTTAAAAAAGCGAATAGTTTGGCCAGAGAACTCAAATATATATATATTGAGCTCTCTGTTTTTACTCACCTGGCCATACAATAGCGCATGATGCTATAATTGATAATGGGCGCCGGCGACACCTTAATCTCATTCATTCTCTCCGCCGTGCAAGCCAGCAACTCCGTCACACTATTCGTATGCGTCGGCATCGGCATTATGACAAGAACAAACTCGTTATCCATGACCAGCTTCTCAGATGGTTTGCGCAGGCTCACGGGCACGTAAGCCAAAACATCCGGTGGGCATTCTGATCCGTAATCACACATGTATTGTCGCAGCGCGGAGCTTAAACATGACATTAGTACATCATTCACTGTGGTACCAGTAACGTTTTTGATTTTCTTAATTAATAAAATGTCGATCGGATCCGACCAGCTGATCATTTTGTGACCGGCCAGAGCTTTGCCATGTAAGACATGCTTATCGGATCGCAAAAATAGCGTTTCAAGGATGATCAAAGGACCTTCAAATACAGCCTTCAGAAGCATGAGAATTTTCCGTTTGGAACCGCTCAGCTTCTTGGATGATACGACAGCTGGTTCCTTGTCTATAAGCTGTTTGACTAGAATCTGTACGAATGAAATACCGTCCGCCAAAGCGTGGTGTCCACGGAAAACGATCGCGTATTTGTCGGGTTGCGATGGATGAGGGGGTACGAGGAT
The DNA here is from genome assembly GCA_001703475.1 of Hydroides elegans. NCBI lineage: Eukaryota > Metazoa > Annelida > Polychaeta > Sabellida > Serpulidae > Hydroides > Hydroides elegans. The sequence goes on from LQRL01037204.1 coordinate 8,146, forward strand.
AAACTGCCATGGGGATAAGTCGCGTCGCAATGGGGTGTTGGCGATTTCGCCTGTAATTCAACAATCATATTGTTAGTCGCAGAATTTAAATAGAGAGGCTAATAATATTTTTTGTATTATGTTACAAAAATATAAATCGACCTTGGAAATTTAGACTTATTTTGTTCTGATATGTGTACTATCGGTATATTTATTAGTCCATGTCCTAATAATTGTTTAAATACCAAATGTATATTAGACTATTCATCAATGTACAGTTTTGGTACTTGCTATTTCTTTTGATTCCAAAATATTTTTAGAGGTGAAAAAATAATAAGTAACTGTTCTTGTGAGGTAATAAAAAGATCACACAAAGCGCCCCATTAACAAAGCACAGCATATTTTAGATAAAGTTTCATTAAATAAAACATACCTATCAATTCCTGTACCCCTTCTTTAGTCTCCGGCATGGGCTTATCATATTGAAACACGTGATCAGATATCTGAAAATTCTCCTCTTCCTTCCACGTATAGCGATGCAATATTTGCGTGGCATACTTTGTATTCTTGGGAAACCATTTCTCACTTGGGTTATCCGGGTCTTTTGCGTCAACAAGACGCTCCTGTATGATCTTCACAAACGTATCAATATCCATGCTACCCTTCATAAACATAACACTATTAATAACCGCCCTATTTTTCTCACTATCCTGCAACCACATGCAATCCGTGCTTTTCATTACCACTGCATTCTTTCCCTCGCGTTTCTCAATCTGCGCAATTAGCACATTGCGATAAATGCGGAAAATGAGCGATAATGGCAGTAGAAACGGAAGTAAACAAAGCGTGACCACGAGGACAAGGGCACAGAGGATCGAGTGGAGAATGATGCTGAGGATGGGATGGCGGTCCTTGTTGGTGTTGGGGAGTTGCACTTTTGGAAGGAGTAGAGTGGGCGCGGAATCGTAGCGTTGCCGGAAGTTTGGTGTGGTGCGATTGCGCACTTCGCTCTGTGTGGTTTGGTCGCCCATGGTTACACAGCGTCTATGAACAAATCATTATGACAAATATACATTCTAAAAGATTAAGTTGAAATATAGGTTGACTGGATTATTAAATCAATCACATGTACAGTGTACTACATCCTAGTCACCTATTGTAACAAAGTTTCTACGTAAATAAACATTAACACTCAAACTATAATGATATACAGTAACTCGTAGAGATAAATTATATATTTCGTGAAACTAAAAGTATTAAGATCCATATATTACATAACATTATATAAAAGCTGCCGCCTGCATTACTAATAAAAAATGTCCCATTTATATCAATATTGAGCTACTTAATCGATTTACATCATGCAGGCACTGCAGCATGTATGAGAGAATATTTGAATATTTGAAATTCTGACGATCATTTAGTGATTTTTTTATGAATAAAATTGTGAAATGTTCTTAAGGGGTAATGCATTAATGCATCCCACTACACAGCTTCATTTTTATATAAATTATATATTTTATTTTAAATTTGTTATAAATATACTTGACTAACCTGTTGACCAGCTAGCAATACACCTTTACACACCTTATATTATTTTTTACAGCAAATAATATAGCATTCAACATAGCATTCAAGAATACAATTGACATCTAGCTTATCTTTGATTGAGTTTATCATGACTGTCATATAATTCTTGAAATCGACATTTGACAATTATAAATTGTGAATAAATTATCTATTTTAATTTAAACCTCATTTTAATTTGTTAAACTTACCTGTTTTCCAGCAAGAATAAACCTATCTCAATTAGTCCATTTGAAAATATGATACTTCAATATGGATCTAGATGTACATTAAGTTATCCTTGATTAAGTTTATTATGTCTGTGATATCAATGCTTGAAATCGACAGTGATAGATGCATGTTACATGTATGTTCATGTATTTTGAACCTCTTAACCTGTATATATACTGCTGTTTTTCTACGGTTATTGATAAACTATATATTGATAATATATGTTGTTTACGAGTCGCTTAATTAGATTTTTTTCTATATGAACTATCTGTAGATAACATCATATGTGAGTTATGAATTCCAGGCGCTATTCGGAGATTCATTGAGTATATTGCAACGTCGCCAAAGCATTGTCAAAACGTTACAAAGCGATGTTGATCTGGCATGAAATTAATGTTGCTTCTTAGTCCCGACTTTACAGGAAAGTTATTGTCGCAACTAAAACAATCCTCAGTTGTCTACATGAATAAAAACATGGAAAAAGACTATTTGTCCTGGGATCACTATATCTCTGCCACACCAGCAATATACCATGCATGGCAAATATACAGGCCCAGCAAAAAGTCCGTTATATTTTTTTTCATTGAGCTGCGTCCAGATACATACAAAATATTGATAGATCACCTTTATATTACATGTATGTTGATTCATTTGGGTAAAACTCTGTAACAATTTCTTTGACTTTAGACTTTTGGTTTATGTAGAAAAAAAGAGATTTTAAAAAGGTGGTGTCGATTGTTTTTCGCATAAAACCCATAAGCCCTCGATTAAGAACATAGTGTGAACGAGAGCCTTTTGATTCATATGCTTTACAATACATTGTAACGTGTTCAAAAGAATTAACGCTCTGAGGGGTGTTTGGGTTATAACTTTTTAATGCGTTCACTAATTGAAATGAATTTTTCACATGATCAGATTCAATTATTCATTATGTACAAAATGTAATAACCTTGCGATTTACCATTTCACCAACATAATGATAAACCAATATTCAATGACGGGTTACGGGTAGGCCCCTCATAAAACGAAAATTGTACAGCAATTTAACAAAACAAGGTAAATAAAAGTGATATGTAATTCAACGAGAAAATCTACCAATTTGCCTAAATTAATTATTAGAAATTACCGTTGCCTAAACCCAATGCACCAACGAGCTCTACCAAACAGACAGCTTAAGACTCAGGCTTATGTCTTGGTACGTAATGATCGTTAGTTGGAGTTTTCACTTTTTTTATTTGTTGTGAATCGCAAAAAGCGATTTCATTAAAAATATAAATACAGAAAAAATTGCAACCAATTTCAAAATCGCTTATTTTATGTAAAAGAGGTCTGATGTGGATTTGTTTTTGTGACCCTTTTTGTGACCCTTCATCGAACATCGCTATATTCACTATAAAGCATGATTGAAATCATTTCAAAAAGTCTACTCATTAAAAAGTTATAGACTCAAACACCCCCCAGAGCGTTAATTTTATAACACGTTAGTTTACGTTAATGTGTGGATAGACCATTTATAAAATGTGGTTTTGATTCACAAAGACCTTTCGATTCCTGATTTACAAACTCTATCCTTCCATTAAACATCAATTTTATCATGTTTTATCTCTATATTGTAAATGTTCGTGCATTTTGATTAGTTAAAAAGATTTGGGCTTTAACTTGAATTTCCTTACGGGATTTTAACACTTTACCTGGCACACCACCTCTCATTTCTTGGGTGATAATAAAACTCAGATATGGATAAAACACTTATTGTTTAGAAAAAATAACGCATAGAACACATACCAATACATATTCAAAACAATAATTCAGTTTCGATATCGAACACTGAAACTATGCCACTTTAAATAAATATATAACAGACTTTTTGCTGGGCCTGTATAATGCCGAATTGAGCACGGATAGTTATGAAAACGTTGTGGCCGCGAATAGCCAGTTCATTAGGGGTCAGGAAGCGTGTCTTTAATATACATAGTCTACATGTATGCATGAACTTGTATGTATTTTACATAACATGTGATATGGTTATGAACTTGACATTGAGATGTCCTGAGGTATCACAAGTGTTTGTCAGTTATTGCAACTCTCGGAACATGCATGTAAGAATAAAGGACAAAAATTGCATTTTATGTTAATATATAGATTTTACTACGAAATTTGATATGATTTTGTCTTGGGCGTGTAATGATTATACTGTCCAAAAAAAGTCAAGCCCCCTCCAGTTTTAACCATTCACGTATGCAGACACGCGCACTTTTAATAGTTGGGATAAGCATGGAAAAAAATAGTTTTCCGTTTTCTGGTGTTACTTATTTTATCAATATGTTAAGTCTTCACATGAAACCAATTTGTCTCAAATGAATCAGTTCAAACTGGCTATTTTGAGCAAATGTGAGAAATTCCATTTGCCATTAACATCAGAATGGCAGAAAAGGTACCTCGAATTTCATCGTATATGAACCCTCTAAAACAAATCCAATCGCGATGATATTAACAATGGATAAATTTAACACCTTGGTAGACAATATTCTGAACCAAAAGTTATAAAGCGATCGGTTTACAAATACAAACAATACGTTTTAATACCGTGCACTACTGCTTAGGTTAAATGTAAAAACTTGAGGGGGGAGCTTGACTTTTTTTGGACAGTGTATGTTGGCACCAAACCCACTCGCAAAGAATATTCGAAATGTAGCAATCTCGTCAAGATAATGCAGTTTATATAAATTATTTATAACAATACATGAACTTGGTTTTTACACAACATGTAATATGGTTATGAATTTGGCATGAGGATATCCTCAGCTCTGTCTGTAGGCGACATGCATGTCTGAGCAATTTATTTTAACTACACAAGATTTTAATAAGTTTAATATTATACATGTACATGAACACGTGATACATTTTGATTTTTTTATTCCATCATGTTGCAACATTCCTTTTCTCAAAACATTGCATATTTCTAATTACTACTTAATCAATTATACATCGCAAAACCCGAAACATATCTGAAATTCCAATGAACTCAGATAAGGAAAATTGGACTCCTCAGAACACTTGATACACAAGGAAGAATTCCAAATTTCTCTGCTGGGGAGAATGATATCTCATGCAATGCGTTTCATTAAGTGATATCCGTCATTCGGCTCAATTAAGCACTCCAGATTTCACATAATTATCTCGAAATTGACAAATAAAAACATAAAGGGAGGATATTGGAAAGATGTATGTTGGTTTTGTGATTTTAGCCGTAAGTTCACAATATTTACCTTTTACAAAAAGGCGCGAAAATGTTGAGAAGAAACAGGAGAGAGAAAAGATGGACGATTAAGATAACATAGTGATCCAGTACAGCAAGGTTTGACATAAAACTATTTCCCCCTTAACGTTATATTCGGAAACTGTGTAATAAAGATAACAGTTAATATCAATTATCAAATGATATAGCTTTGATATATTTGTTTATATCATGCATTAACAATTTGGTAGCGAAAAGCAGATTATTACTATATCAGAACTCATATTCAGATACATGTATTTGCGGGTTTGGGTCGCGTTTACACAGAGTTAGCTGTTTCACGTCGGGGAGTAGTCCTCTCTACTTCTTTATAAAAACTCGTGTCAAACAAAGCAGCAGCTGTTTTTCACGCGAGCTTTTTCAGTCAAAAGTTTTTTCACGTCAAGGTTGCTATAGGACTGCGTTTTTTCACGTCAAGGTTGCTATAGGACAGGGGAAAAAGCCGGTATTAATTACGCTCAATACGTAAATATAAATGCACATATATGATTTATCATATTATTCGCATGCAAATATTCAAAGCCTCATTTAGAAAAAAAATAGTCAAGTAAAATTTTAAATTCTTAAAAAAGAGTATTTTAAATGTTCCTGTTCGTTTCTTACAACTCCTCCTTATTTGCAACGCAAACTGGGTTGACATTAATAACATTTATGCAATCAAACCTCCATCTATCATTAATTAAAAAAAAAACGATTCTTTTTTTTTAAACAAACTTGTACTAAATTTAATTCAATATGATGTACTTAACTTTGAATAATAACATAAATAATGTTTTGAAAGTTTATCAATATCATATATTGACTTTCAAAATCGGATAAACAATAAAATGAAATTTCAACAAATCCAAATATCATTTTGAATAATCCATTACGAAATTCAATGTACATGTATATTTTTCAAAATGAATAATTCAATTAGTATTTGAGTTGAGCTCCGTTTAACTTGCTTTGCCTGCCTTTAGTTTGGTTACCTTAGTTGCATAAGGATGCCAAAACGACCAGACATAAGTTATGAATCAAATCAATTTTGAAGGATGATTTCATTAGTATACCAAACTATACAAATCTGTAGTCACGTGACAATTCGCTAAACACTGTAACGGAACCTGCTAAGTCAGCTTTACAGATTATTGCGCTCATTCCATTAATTGTTCTTCTTGCATCCATTTAGTTGGCAAGGAAGCGTCCCCTATCTACCTTAAGATGCTCTCCACTATCAGTGACGTATGGTTTTCTGCCTTCGGGCTAAAAAGCCTCGTTTTTTTTCGAAACCGTTGCTAACAAGTGTCCGCCGCCTTTTGCCACGAGATATAATCCCACTTACCACCCTCTATCCGTTTTAGACACAAATGAGAATTTGAACCAAACCGAACCGAAGAAGACGCGCAATAATACACGAACTAGTTTTCTCTTTTAATATAAATAGAAAATATTAATACTAATCATATATTGATTAGATAATAAACTTTATTGTCTACGGATTGAAAAAAAAACACATAAATAATTATATTTATTCAATAATCTTTTGTATGTTCTGTGTAAAACTTGTACATGCTTATTGTTTTACAAACAGTGTAGTCAGTCAGTCAGTATGCAATAACAAAAATATAAAGAGGAGACAGTACCAGATACATCTGTGATTATTTTTACGACTTCAAAGCAGGTACTATAAATCGGTTTCCCCAAATTAGGTGTGGAAAACCCATTAGTGCGGAGGGAATCCCACAAAACCGACGTCGCGCTATACCGACGCCTCAGTGGCGCCTGTCTAATCGCGGCGAACGCATTAACGATGCATACTCGCGATTCGATTATAAGAAGGCCGTCGCCGAACGGCTTACGTTTATATGGATCCCCGCTTCTATGGAGTCTAATATGGTGTCTATTCCTCACTACTTGTACATCAGCGTCGAACTTATTAAGCGTCTTCGCGAATAAGGACTTTGAGAAAATTTACAATAACAATGACGTGGTTGAATTCAATCGCGACGAGGATGGTGGCACAAAAGGGGATTATGCGAATCATTTTTCAAATCGGATACCCATGTTCAACGGACCTAATGATAACGAAGACAAAAGCTTTACGCAGTTTCACCAATCAGGAGGGGTTCCGAGCGGTTCCATGGGTAGCAATGCTTTACCTCAGTCGTCCCCGTATGGGCCGGACTATGTTGCGCCCAAATATATGATTGAGCTCTACGAAAAGTTCGAGTCGGATCGCTATTCGCATCCCATGGCCAATATCGTGAGGAGTTTCGTCAACATATATGATGGTAGGGGAGTTTTTAATATATTAATTGAATTTCGCAAAGAACCTCGATAAAATAGAAATCATATCTTTTTTTATCATTTGATTATCAATAACCAAAAATTATGATTTTGATATATGTATGTTTAAACGAACAAACACGTTCAACATGGAGCTCAAACAAAATATAGTTCAATAAGAAATGCATTGAATATGTTGTACAAGATACGGTTTAATGAGCATTTTCGTCACGAGTAATGTTTGTAAAGTGCATTTTTTTAAGAATGAATATTTTGTTTAAGCCGCGTTCACCTGAACTAAAGTGCAAAATATTATGCGCTTTTTGGGAATCGCAAGATAATATCCATTTGTTTTTGTGCTTTTTTATAAATAATTTTTTATTTGAGTTTTTTTCGGAGCATGCAAACGCGGCCTTTGTTGTTTGATATATATTTTTTACTATTCTAAATATCAATCATTTCATGAGCCGTTTAATACTTCAAAATAGATAAACGGGCTTATTCGCTCATCGTATGATGACTGAGTTTAGTATATATATATTTTTTCTTTTTTTATTAGGGTTTTATTATTTTATCAACTTATTACGTAGACAAGATACTGGACACCACAACACATTCATTCACCCTTTCACACGAGGTAGAAAACAGGACGTCACATAAACTTTATGCCGGATGATGCATCATCCAAAGGTCATACTTGTATAATGACCAACATCTATACATAACGCATATGCATATATTCTAGTATGTCTTAAATGTATCGTATCATAAATAAAATTCTATATAAAAGTTTATGTTTAAAGAGAGAAAATGTATTATTATATATCAGTTTAGTATTTATTATTGATAAAGTAAATAATTAATGTAATCTTAAGCAAAAAATTAATTTCGCAAAAGATATAAGAATATGACCACTTGCACAAAATCGCTATGTTATCAGTGTCTAGCCAGTAGTTTTAGTATCTTTGTATATATGAAAGCTCATTATTATTATATTCTAGTATTTTAGATATCTGCAAGAGATCGAAAAATGTATTTCCTTCATCGCAAAATATAAATATGTGAATTAATAGCCCACGTTTAATTAAATAAATTAAATTGTTAGATTTTTCAAAATTAAATAAAACTTTTCTGAGGGAGGCCATAATTGATTTGGCTTGATACAATGATAATGTTTGGACAGTATGTAAAATGTTTCTCTTTTGTTTTTCGCTTTTAAATAAATAATATCTATGTAAATGTAACATTCCATGTACATTTGATATTGATCGAAAAACGTAATACAATCGTGTTGATAATACAAAGAAAATTAAATTATTGTTGTTGAAGCGACAGAGCTATTTTTATTTTTTTTAAATGCTTATGATATTTATTTTCTAATAGTACAAAAACTGAATAAATTTTAGAGCAAAATAACATTTGTCGATGTTTCCTCCTAAAATTTCGCGTCCTCTATCGCCACTAAATCCGACAATGCAACGAAGCGATATTGAACTTACAGGATAAGCATTAAAATAAAGTATGAATTCGAACAAAAATATAAACATTTTATTATAAATATAGGCTTTATTTAAAATTGAAAACCTAACACATTTATAAGAAGAATAAACACTCAAAATACATGTATTCCTAATTATCATAAACTTATTATAAAGTTATAATATCAAGTTTTACAATTGATTTTAAATAAGAAATAATTGGTGGTTTCTTTTATATTTTTCAAATAATGGTAAATGTCTCATAAGTATCTAAATGTATTAAGTTGTAATAAATTTATTGTAAAGTTCTTTTTCTAACTATTTAAATTTAAAAATCATTTTGAGAATCTAGCAATGACTTTATATAAACTTTTTGATAACTTAATGAAAAATTATCATAAATTTATTGTTAAGTTTTTTTTTTTCATCTTAATTGAAAACCTTTAGGTTAACATTTAGCAAAAAAAAACGTTATAATAATATTTTGAAAACTTTAAGATAAATTATCATAAGTTTATTGTAAAGTTTTTTTTCTAACAATTTAAATTGAAAACATTTAGATTTAAATTTAACAATATAAGTTAACATAAGTTTATTTTTAAGTATTTTGCATAATTTAAATGAAACCTTTAGTTTAAAATTAAGCAAAAATGTATATTAACTTTTGGATATCTTTATGATAACTTATCACAAATTAATTGTAAAAATTTTGTTCTTTTTAGATTTTAATTGAAAAAAAAACTTTAGTTCGAAATTTAGCACTAACTTTATATTTATTTTTTGATAACTTAATGATTAATTATAAATTTATCAGATAGTTTTTTTTTTCTTTGTATAATTTATTTTAAAACATTTAGTTTAAAAATTGGTCAAAACTTTATCTTAACTTTTTTTATTACTTTATCATAAGTATTCATAAATTTATTGTTAAGTTTTTTTTTTTAGTATTCAAAGTTAAACCTTTTTGTTTAAATTTTATCAATGACTTTATATAAACTTTTCGACAACTTATCATCATCATCATCATCATCATCATCATAGTTTTTATATAGCGTTCTATCAATTGCTTGCTCAGAACGCTTTACAATTTGAACAATTGAGTTACAATATATGTTACAATAAAAAAAAAAAA
>LQRL01037204.1:18295-29153 GCA_001703475.1 Hydroides elegans
TTTTATATTTCAATCAAAAACCTTTTGCTTTAAAATTGTCACGATAAATTGACTTTTTAGTACTTTTAAGATTAGTAATCAGTCATTTATTGCTAAGTTTGTTTTCTTTTTATATTTCTTTTATTTTAATTGAGCATTTTAGCGTAAATTTTATCAAGAACTTTACATAAGCTTTTTGATCACTTTATAATAAGTTCATAAATTTATTGTTAATTAGTTTTTCCTTCTAAAATTGTATTATTATTTTTTTTCAATAATTTTGATAAAGGTTCATGTTAACGTTTATCAGCAAATTTAGAAAAAAAGTTATATATTTTAATTATTATAATTTAGTCTTTACAGAGTCAGAGAAAAGTGTAAACATGTAATTCATTCCTTTATTTTTACTTCGGCTAACCTCCTATGTTCATCAGTGTGTTACAGTTTTTGATTGGATGTTGAGTGAGAGAAAAACAGGATAACAGTCTAATTTTATAACATAAATTTTATACCAACTTTATATTAATTAAATATACACTTTTTTCTCTATTTTGAAAAATAAAAATAAAAATGAATTAGCTATATGGGGCTTCGTAAATATAACACACTATTTTTTTGGTGAACTCGGCTAAGACGTCTCCCTGAGTTTATTAATCGCCTTTGAGTGTACTTTCATCCCCAAACTATATTTTGTTTATTATAAAAGTTCGATATCGTCTATTTTACATTTTGAAGTGTTATTCATATTTGTCTTTACTTTTAAAATCGTACCTTATATTATTATTGAATCGTTTATGGCTTGTTCTAACTTAATGCTGGATTTCGATTTACCAATCAGATCCTCTCGAAAGAACAGTAGAGTCCATAAACTCAATACCAGGCGACTCCAAAACTCCGACTCGACGTCACATCATGAAATTCAACGTCTCGTCCGTGACGCGAGATGACGAGATACATTTGGCCGAGCTACGTCTCTACACTCTGGTCGAAGCCGATAGAAACAGTTACTATGGTACTCCCGCAGGTCTTTTAATGGTTTTACTACATTCACAATCTGTGTGTTCCCGAAGAGCACCTCATGAGAAGCTGACAAAATATACTTATTTATTTATGATTTAACATTTAAAAGATGAAGTAAATTGGATTGTATTTATTGAATGTGCAGTGAGGTGCCCTTCTGTTCCTGTCAGTTGTGATTGTGTCACTGCGCCAGCCATTTTCTTAATTTTGCCTTGGTTTCTTACATATTCCATTTCACAAGACGGCATTCTTGAAGCTCAAATTTATTGTAATTATTCTAATAAGGCAAAATGGAAGTGGCGCGCTTTGTAACGCTCATAAACGCATATTAGAAGTGTATAAAAATGCGTTTGTAAGGCGTTTAAAATTAAAACAAGTATAAATCTTATCAACACATTTGTACGTAAATTATAATAGATGATTCTATTTTAAACATTACTTCAATAACTTTTGGTAAATGTACGAATATTAATTAAAACCATTCATAAACGTTGATGTGTTTTTGTGAACATTAAACCATTCAAATCATATCCAAATTACAAATATTTACCACTTCCGGTTTGACAGGAAACAACCGCGAAGTGGAGCTATATGAACACGTGGACTTGGAGGACAACATGCCCGGAAATGAGATTCTGCTCGACAGGAAGGAGATATACGGGAGTAAGAGTGGATGGGAGACGTTTATTATCACGGATGCCGTCAAAAGGTAATAAATTCTCAACAAAATTTTATGCTTTGCTATGATGTTACAATATCTCAAAATAAATGAAGCTGCAGCCAGCTATGGATGGTAAAAATGTCCTGTTCTTATTCTTGTATAGCTAAAGTACTTGTACATATTCTCATTTGTGATATTGCGTATACAATATGTTTTTAGCACCTCACTGGATGGGGTGAGGCAACTATATCTGGTATCCTATATGCATATTTTTACGACACATTCGTATTTTATAACGACATTTGATTCACCAATGCCCACATTTATATCTTTCATATAAGTTTAATGTTACTAGTATTTATCTATATCTTTAGCTGGGCTCGAAGCGAAGTTCAAGTAAAGACAGTGGAGGTTCGCATTTCGACGATTCACGCGCGCTACGTTCCCGCCAATGTCGATATTGAGACCAAGCCGCATCGCGAGAATGAACCGCTGCTTGTTGTGTTTTCGAACGACAAAAAGAAGGTAAAAGAACTGATTGTGATAAAGAAGTGCTATCGATATGGCTAAAGGGATTTTTTATCAAGGTCATTTTGTTTGAAAGAGGAGGCAAGATATTCATTTTCTTCGTTTTTTTATGAAATGAAAATATGTAGGTTAGCGAATGTACGATATTTTCAAAGTCAAAAGGACCATTTCAGAATTTATATTGAACAGTGTTAACGTTAATGATAGAATGAGGCAAAGCATATACACCAAGGATAAGTTCCTTCTTTGTTTCATTTTTAATATTTATATATTTTTCATGTAATTTAGCATAGCATATCATTTAACATAAGTATAATTAATAAACTAGCATTTTACCTCAATTTAAAGATCAAATCCGAGAAGAAGGAACTCCACGAAATCATAATGCACTACGAATCGGAATTCGGCAACTTCCAAGACGACGTCGAATGGGAATATTATGACGACTACGAAGACGAAGGCGCCGAGGATCATCACCATGTCAACAAACGCGATACTTCCGGATTCGATGAAAATGAACTTCCGTCTATAACAAAGCGCGTCCGGCGTCCATATAACTCCACTGAGTTGTTACTCGCATATAAAAGACAAAAACTGCGCGATATGTACAAACAATTAATGGCGATGGAAACGGAAATCGAGGCGGAAGAAGAAGAAAATGCGGAAACCGGAAATGGGGAAACAGGAAATTGGAAAACCGGAAGTGAGGAATCCGGAAGTAACGACGAAGAGCGAAACCGGAAGCGAAGGTCAGCGGGAGGAGGTGGAAGAAGGAGGCGTAAGACGAATTGTCATCGCAAGAGGTTGAGAGTGAATTTCCAGGATATTAAGTGGCATAATTGGATAATTGCCCCCAAAGGATATGATGTGAGTATCGGTTATGGTATTAATTAGTTATTTATTGGATTCCTTTTCTAAGTTCTAAGATTTATGTACATAAATGAGTTGAAGAATGGATTGAAAGTTCGATAAGGTCTATTTTTTCAACAAGGAGGACGTAATAACCTTACCCGTTCACATTCCTTCCTTTTTTCCCTAAATATTCCTGACCATTAAATCAAATTAAATCTACCTAATTAATTTGGAAAACACCCTATGCATAGAATTCTACCATTGATAATATCACTGGAACTTAATCATTGAGGAATCAATCATCAAACCTTCTTTACGTCGAAGAATTGCCGTTGAAACCTATTTCCAGTTTCGAGCAAAGTACTACGTCTATATTTAGAGTAAGGACAAAAACCTTCTTTTTGTGCGTAAACTTGTGTTGTTTAAAAAGTTAGAAACATATTTTGACTCAAAATCTCTGCCCTTTTTCCACTTTTTAAAAAGTGCAAAAGTGTTAAGATATGATAAATGGTATATCCCAAGCTCACCATACTCTTTCCTCACACCTCCATAATCTAAGGGATTAAGAACCAGTGGTCGTCTCTGGGTGATACAACCAAGCGATTCCCACATATTCTGATATGTCCGAACAAGAATACAACTAAATGTTTACCCATTTACGCACATATCTTACTATTAACTATTTTCTACGGCTGTATGACCTTCAGCAATCGAATCCTAAGAGGAAATACAAAGGAGGGCCAAGTCCAAGTTCCGGTGTAGATCGCTTAGCATTTCATGAACCATGGCAGAGCTAAGAGGTCTGTGTATGGACCCAGTGTAAAATATTCTCATTTCCCATATAAATCATACTTTTGTTTTGACGCCGAAACGGTTTGATTTATTAGGTTTTTGTAAATGTGTGGCCTACTTTTTATGTCTTATCCGTGATAAGTATGGATTATTTGCGTGTATAGAAAAATAAGGAAGGAAGAAGATTTTGTATTTTATCAAATACACAGCACTTATCACTATATCGCTTACGTATATGATCAAGTATGTTGGCATTCCATATTGTGATCATTTTTGTTTGCATTCCTTCGGGATTCATAAAATATTTTACGACTATTTATAGAAAAAGTGATATGATTTTCCACTCAATACTATTAATAGTACTTCCTCCATTCTTTCCCACGCAATATGCACTTATTTACAAAAGAACAATGCCACTATAAGGAATGTCAGAGGGTGTATAAAACATACATGTAGCAATTCTAGCTAAATCAAATCAATTAAGATATTACGGAAGCTGCCTCACAATAAAACTCAAATGACTCAAATAAGTATAATAAAATCAACCTAAATTTGTTGTCAGAAGAAGCAAAACTTTGAAGAAAAATACCTATAACGCCTAAAATGATAGTAACGCAGTTGCTTATACTTTTGCTTATATGCTTATATAGGCACGATATTTACTTCATTCCTTTCCTCTTCTTCTGGGCCTTGAAAATCTAGGGGCATATTCATATATCGATAAACATAGGTTAACCGATAATATAAATAATATAAATAAATCATAGCTATTGCTTATACTTTGCTTATATGCTTATATAGGCATGGGAATGCACGGGCCGCTGCACCTTCCCCATGAGCGAACATCTTACACCAACAAAGCACGCCATTATCCAGACGCTGCTTCACACGCATTTTCCCAAGAAGACCACACGTGCTTGCTGCGTTCCGACTCAACTGGATCCGATTTCGGTGCTGTACGTGGATGAGAAAAATGTGGTGACGTATAAATACAAGTATGAGGGGATGGTGGTGGCATCGTGTGGGTGCCGGTAGCCAGTTTGATGTGTTGTCTTCAATGGTATATTTTAACATATATTTTAAAATTCAAAATAACGAACGTGTTATCGAGTTTCAGCAATTTGAGTCTACGTTGCGCGAAGTTTTAATTTCTACACTACTCCCAACCTTAACCCTATTCATAAATCGCCAATGTTGAACGGTATGAAAAAGGCGTAAGTTTCAGGTTAAGGTTAAAGGACATATTTTGATTCGTATTGATGAATGAATTTGATGGTAGGGTCGTTCACATTTGTGAAAACAATGTAAATTTACATTTATAATGAGTAATATATGTATGTAATATATTTATGGTTTAATATAGAAATGTATTCGTATGGACAGTCGATTTTTATTCATCGTTCAGAATCTAAAATGATTTTAGGTAAGCTTCAACCTATATTGACATTTGATCAAATTAATTAGTAATGTATAGGCGAGGGGTATGTCAGCATTGTACAATTGAAGAGTTTGAGATAATGAAACATACATCTACAGAGAGAGGTGGATAGTTATGATTACGATTATAAAAAAAATCTGAATATTTTCATTGCTTTAGTAATCATCCCTATTGTATATTTTATTGTATTGAATCACTTATATATTTAGTGCACACTGTAAATAGCATAAAATATTTTGATTTATTATCATATTTTCTAGAATAACAAATATGATTATGGATTTCGTTTCTGGAGAAGCAATTGTGAGACACCGCACACAGCCTGAGCAAATAAGTTTCAATTAATGTTTTACAGATGTGAAACTACTTCGTAGTCTTTGCTTATAAATATGAAGACTTCCAAAAATACCGATGTGTTTGAATCACTGATTATATATAGTTTTCGTAGAATACTGTCAAATTTTGTTTTAAAAATCTAACTTAGCTATATATCACAGATAAACGCTCACAGCCCTAAATTTACATATAAATAACATTTCGTCTTCTGCTGTATTCGGTGTCTCTTTCCATCACTCAGGAACTTGGGCTTCGATAATAGATGCTTAATTTTGGTGCTGTTATCATTAATTGTATTTTATTTCTTTATATTGTATATACATGTACATGTAAATTTATTTCCTAGTATTTAAATTGATTCAATGGCTATTCAAAATACTTTCAATAAGATAGTTTCGTTTTTTATTTTTAAGTCTCAGATTTTAAATGTTCACATAATTGGCATTGATATAGCCAAATTATGTACTACATGGATTTTGAAATATTAGGATGCTTTAAATCTTCTTTTTTAATGTTGTTTTTATATACATTCGCTCATATTCTAATATTATTCCTATTTTTTTTCTGGTTGATTTTTTTCATATTTTTATTTATCGAATTCCTTTATCTGAAGCACAACAGTGTGCAATGCTTAGTGAATAGTGATTACGAGATTAGTTGGATGTGATATACCATAAGGTATACGCGCAGGTTTCAATTTATTTTAGCGATAACATAATGTAGTGAAACAATTAATGCTACAAGATTACAAACGCTGAATAGAATTTTTGATGGGTTATATTCTTTTGATTAACACTAAAAATGAAGAGATGTGCATAGAACGTCAACGAATAATTTCTTAAACAGATTGGTCTACATTTTTGTTAGAAATATTCTATTTAGAATTATTTGCGGCATTGCTCCACACTCATCCTTAACATATATCCTTATCGATGGATATAAATATGTTGTCACATTTCAGTCTTATCATAATTTTGATTAAGTTTTACGCTATATACTACTGTGATAAGAGGTCGTCAACGCACTTAGATAAACGTTTGCGAATTATTCGCTTAATTGCTTATCTTAGTAATTCTAAATTCATTTAGTCCAACAAAGGAAGTATCTTTGAAATAAACTGGACCAAAACTGACCTGGGTTTGGCAGTTGGTAGTTTAAGCGGATATTTAAGACACATTTAACTTAATAAAAGATTAAATGTATTCATTATTTACCATTAAAATATAGAACTTACCTAGACTTTTGCTTAGAAAGCGGAGTTAAATGCATTGTGAATATAGCTATAGTTACATTATATGACATTATAGTGACATTATATATTTGATTTGACAAACTGTAAAGCTTGTTATTTTGCAACAATAGATAGAATCCGGTAGCCAAAGAACTATTTTCCTTTTGACTTCAATAACAAATTCTTCCCATGCAATTCTAGCACCTGTTACAGAAAAATTGGTTGAAACTAAGCAGATGGGGAATAGATAAGGTCCTCTTAGATAGTTCTTGTCTGTCAGTGATAAGACAATTTGCAGAAAAAAAACATTTAAACTCTTTTCCAGTGGCTCTGTTGTGGTTTTAATGCTTTGTAAATAATTGCTGTTCTTTAGAGCTGATTTCGATGTTTGAAGGATGCAAACCAATGAGTAATGATTTGCAATTATGGTGTTTTTATACCTTGTAAATACTGTAGAGACCTTTCTGAACTCTCAAAAACGGTATCAAGACCATCCAGCATTTGAAAATCACTTTAGAAATGCCGGATAGTTTTATGTAAATTTATATGAATATTAATTATCCCTTGTGTTGCTTGGTTTAAATATATATTTTAAATTATCTGGTTTTAAAATAATCACAATTCACAGATTCCTTAGATAAAGGTATTATTTTTGGTTTATTAGTTTCTGGTGATTCACGAAAATTAGCTTCAGTCTTTGTAATATTTACTGGTCGGTGAATGGAGAAACCCCCAACGATATATTACTAATTATTCAACTCTGTTCCAAAAATGTTAGATTTTATCCAGTTAGATAGAACAGTGTTCATGTGACATTTTCAATAGCAGTGCCAAGAGTTGTTTTATATATGATGTGGCTTTACGCACGGAACACCTCAATTACAGTCCTTAAGGGAGTAGATCGTGAATTTTTATCACCACTAATGTTAATTTGGACAAGTATATGAATTTCTAAAACATTGTATTACATGTTGTGAGATATCTAGTCATTGTATATGTAGTTACAAGTTTTGCATTTTGTGACCAGTATTGATTGACGTGGCGTGGTTTGATGTACATAATTCATGATAAGTTATAAATAAAGGTATAAAAATCCATATAATGTGCCTCTTTTTATTATCTTTTGCGTAAATTGCGCAATACATCAGATGTATTTCGTTGGAAAAGGACACGAAAACACAACTCAGTTCAAATGTGAGGATGTCTTTACGAATTTTATTTACAGTCTGTACATATGTTTAAATGCTGATCACAAAACTATTATCGCACTGATTCTATCACATAAAAAAAGCTATAAAACATAATTTGGAAATATATCCACTTTAACAAAAAAGTCTATCTATTTACAGTTAACCTTTTGGAACAGCAGTGACTCCATATAAAATAAGTGTTATTAAAAACATATTTTGACAGTCGGGTTGGAGACCCTGTTCGCACGTACGATAAATAAGTTTGGCAGTGTAGTCAAAGCTATGGTAAATAAGCATTGAGATTCTTTTATTTGAGAAACTTAGGCATAATTAAGGTTATAACAAGCAATGTCACGCACAAAACAAATTTGATAACTCATTTAAAAAAGGTTATTTATTTGAAGTAGGGGTTTGAAATATGATGACCGTGACACACCATGCATCAGAGAAATATATGTTATGATGTGCGCAGTGAAAGGAGATTTTAAAAGCAACGTTATGCTTACGTGAAAATTCGTAGCGACGTTGTTATTATGTCTTAGACGACCAACGACGTTGTGACTTCCGGAAAATTTTTATTTGAAACCACCTGAAAAGTTGGTTCTACAAACGTCCAATGCTTCCATTGCTTTGGCAAAAAGTTATCACACCATAGCAATGCCATTTTAATGCCCACATACAATGTTTCAGTTTCAGTAAAAAATGTGAAAACATTAAAACAACATCGATCTTATTCTGCTTCCCAAAACAACCACCCGGACTTCCTCAAGGTTCCTCCTCGACATTGTTCTGCAAATCCAGATACGAGAAATATTCCTGATCCGGTAAACTCGAGAAAATCGCACCGTTCATACTAAGCCGTACATCATTCGGACTCAAACCATTCTCCACATCCCCATTTGACGTTTGAAACACGGACGACGCTCGCGCCTTATCGAGAAAGAACGCACCCAAACCGCACACAGTTTTACGGCATATTTCCGAATTCGCCTGTTCAGCCACGCCTAACACCACATATTGCTGCACGATTCTTATCCACATGACATAATGCTTTTTCCGATCATCCACGATCGCTCCGAACCACACGTGTCGGCCGTGCTCGGGTGTTTTCGCCAACACATACATGACATCACTGGCCGTCAAACTCGCTTTAATATTCGCATTGCCACCGCGATCCATTGCAGTAGCATGCATGGTTTCCATGTTGCTGATATCGTCCTGATCGACGAAGAGCCGCGGGGTTCGAGCCCAGTGCTGCCCGGCGAAATCGAAGACGCCCAGGTGGATGAGGTTCTTGTCCTTTGCTTCCGAGTGTAAATGGGAGGCCCAACCGTCCATGTTGAATTCCAATTGCTATGGGAGGAAAGATAAAAATGTATTGGAGTTTAATGTTTGTATATATTGAATAAACAAAAAGTTCCATTTCAAATCAAATTATAGTTGCTGTGGGAATATATTAGAATTTATCCTAAGTTTAGTAGTTTAAGAACGTTTTATATATGCAGTTGACAGCAAATTTAACTTTAGGCTGGGAATATGAAGGAAAATAAAACCATTTTGTTTATATGTAGCACGTCTAAGATTGTTTATGGTTGACTTGATATTTAAAATGTTATAACTCTGTGCTATATTATTACTCTACGTGTGTAAAATATGCTATTTTTGAAATACTCACTAGATTTCCGAATTCGACCTCATCTTTTTCACTGAAATAAATCAAAACAAAATAAGATTAGCAATTTTGGTGTAAGTCTAGCGAAGTTTAATTATGAACAAATTATTTAAAAAAAAACTTATTTTATATGTCACATCAATAAAAAGTCACATGCCATTAAACGACCTCACATGTATTCGAAAGGATGACCTTCATTTCAATAGAAATTAATAATAGTTCTGTAATTCATGGGAATATTTTTACTATAGCCGATAAGATTTTTTTTTCAATTCATCACGCACACAGATGGTTAAGACTCAAGGCTGACTTGACCATATTCAACCTATCTTAAGGAAAATACTTTAATTTTTCTATCTATGATGTATTATGATTTATAATAATTTTTTTGAGAGCTTATGATCAGCAGTCATAAAACACAGTGAAATAGACATTTGAAATATGTGTTTCATCCTATATGTCTTTAGACTTAAAGATTATTTCGCTTATTATTACCTATTCTTCCCCGCTCCACAGCACCCACAGCAACAACAACACACAATCACCATGACAACCAACAAAATGGCCGCTGCCCCTCCGCCGACGGCCGCGTAGAACAACGTGGACTCAGTAAAGGCTTCACTGCTTTTCTTCTTTGAGGCTTCGGCCGTAGGCTCAATGGAAGTTGTAGGTGGATCGGTTTGAGAGTCGGTAGGAGCGTCAGTGGGTTGTTCTGGGGTAGGGGTTGGGTTATTGATTGGGGTGGTGGTGGTTAGCTGAGGGGTTGGGGTTGTTGTTGTGGTGGCTGTTGTGGTAGTTGTTGTAGTGGTTGTAGTTCTTGTAGTGGTAGTGGTAGGTTCTTGGCATTCTAGATTGGATGCATCTGAAACAGAAAAGTAAGAAGATTAAATAAAAATGACTATAAATTATGAAATATAGTTAAAAATGGACGGAAATACATAATAGATAAATGAAAACATGGTAGATTCAGTAAATGCTTCACTTCTTTTCTTCTTTGAGACTTCGGCCGTAGGCTCAAGGGAAGTTGTAGGAGAGTCTGTGACAGGATCAGTGGGGGCGTCTGTGGGTTGATCGGGGGTAGGGGTTGGGTTATTGATTGGGGTGGGGGTGGTTGGCTGAGGGGTTGGGGTTGTTGTGGTGGTGGTTGTTGTGGTAGTTC